>JAGFPH010001739.1:183654-216082 GCA_018207615.1 Philaenus spumarius
AATATTATTAGTTTATCATTACATAGTTACTCGTACATATATATATACTTAATATTGGCGACCTATTTATGATATCATTATTTTTTTTAAGAGCTTTCTTGGCGTTCTTTTTTTAACGCGAAGTGTTTTTTGGGGAGATATCATAATTTTTTGTTAAATAATACAAATATAATAATTATGAAACAAAGGTATTGTTTTATTTTATATGAGGTTGGTAAACTTTTAAATAAAATTTTAAGTAAAGTTTATAAACAGGTTTTGATTAATTGTTATTTTTTATGAAAATAAATTTGTTAATTTGTTTTAAGTCTCATTGACCGGAACGGCTCATAAGGCGGCATTTTTGGGCCGAAAATAATTTTTCTTTTGAAATTACTTCCGATATATATTAACACCTAAATATAAATATATTCATGCATCTTTGATAATTAAATTTTATGTCGCTTCAAAATTACATCTTCCTAGGTATATCCCTATATAATTATTTTGTGAATGGACACTGAAATTGCTTATTATTATACTATAATATTACTTTTCCTAGATATAATAAATGTGATAACATACGAAACACGTTAAACAAGAAACATGTATTATTTATTTATCAATTATATTAGCACATTAAAGAAACATTTTCACCATGATAATGTAATACTAATAATATTGATTATAATAAAACATATTTTACTTTTGAATTACACTGTTAAATTAGTTCTTTAAAATTCATTAGTTCTTTTTCTCAAATATAATGTGATATATATCTTTAGCTGAAGGAGGCCACCTGTCTTGTAATATGTTGTTGTCGTCGTCAGCACGATAAAACTGATTTTGATATTTTATTATGCTGGTATAGTGCCCAGAAGATATAGTTTCTCCATGATAAAAATTTCACTTTTGAGTATGTATTAGCTTTCACTGATTTTGACAACATTTGATGGGAGAGAATTAAGTTTAAAATTTTTGATTTTTCCTATATTGGTCCATAGTTTCAAACTAAATATAAGAAATTGGCTAGCAGTTTTGATTTAAATTTTTTGTAATTGTGTTCCAACAGATGAAAATGATGGACAAGTTGTATTATCCAAGTTGTCCCAATCTTGAAGATTCAGCAGATCTGATATAGTTGCTTTGTTGGTGTTAATGGATAGCGGCGAATACGAATTCATCTCATCTTGTCGCCGAAATTCATAAAGACATCTTGAGCATTTTACCAGCGTGCTTAAAATCACCTCAAAATGTTTATTTAAAATATCATATTTACAAATTAAGTTTGAACAAAATTCGCTTGCATCTTGTTGCTGGTCTAAAGTAAACGGGACACCTAGTTGATCACGCAAGTCTTTACAATTCAGTAGGCCTACATTTGAGAAGTAACCAGCTGCCAATATCTTCATAGGATGATTTCCATCCAGTTCAAGCAATAATAATGGGCCTGCATATGAAAAGTGCCTGCAAGGTTGCATTTGCATAGCACGAAACTCCATCACCATTACTGAATCCCGAAATTGGGATGTAGTCATTTATTTGAAGCATGATCTCTTGGTCCTTAAAATATTTGATTTTGCCCTCCTTCCATACAATATCTTTGCGTGAAGTAAACCTACTTTGATGGACCGATATGTGTGGAAAATCTTTCCGGTATTCGCTCCGCAGTCTATTATATTAAATAATTCAAGCTTTAGCAGCTTTACAATTAGATGGGTCAAAATGTATCAGCTGGAGACCAGCCAATGTTGTTACTCTTGAAAGAGGTACATATGTTTGACCGAGAGCAAAGATAGATTTGCCAATATCTGAAATAGCTGAATTGATTGAAATTCCTTGACATTTATGCACAGTAATGGCATATGCAACTGTTAAAGGGAATTGCTTACGAAAAATAAAGGCTTTTATAAATAGCTCAAATTTTGACTGTGTACTTTCAACATCATGACATCTGTTTCGAAACATTACTTGAACAAATTCTAATTTACCTTCAGTGTCATATTTAAAATTTTGCAATATTCCAAGAGAACCATTAACTAAACCAGTCGTAACATTAAAATTTCTATTTAGCATTACTCTGCAGTTTTTTTTAAACGGCTGATCAACATCGTAATGACATAATTTACTTACAATGATTGTGCACTTCTATTTCTTTAAGACGAATTACGTTTTTGTTCACTGATTCCTTTTTAGGCATTCTTCTTTCTAATTCCAAACAGATATACACACAAACACACGAAGGTACTTCCATATTTTTCATTAATATGTTTTTCATATATTTGCATAATTTTTATGTTTTGCGTTTTTTCACTAATTAATAATAATAATAATTTGTACTATAATGTAGTACTAAATAATTATATTAATATTTAATTGTATTGTTAGTGGGATTTCAAGAAATTATAACATTAAAGTAGGTACTTACCATTACACAAGTCATATTTTCCAGGATTAAATAAGATACAAATTTAATTATTAAAAATTGTCAGTTACAATTTGATAAACAATGCTCTGTTAGAAAGTTAATAAACGGTATCAGTTAAGTGACACAAACTTTCTCCCAACTTACTGTAGTCAAAATAATATTGTTTTTAATCATTTTATTTTTTACTACTTTTTAGAACAAAACAAATAATAATATTCTACCTACGTCAATCGTATAAAAAATTATTGTCCCAGGCGGGATTCGATCGCGCGACCTTTGAATTACTGTTCGTGCTTGCTACTGTGGTGCTACCCCGTGCGGCCGCCGCCGCGATGCTAGATTGACAACACAAACTTGTTTATTAATAAACATTTCCCCATAGTTATAAAACGCCGAAGTTTTGATAAAAGCGGGTGGTAATTTTGTTTGGCATCTTAAGTACTATACATACTGAAAATTTGATCAAAATCGTTAGAGCCGTTTTTGAGAAATTTGCATTTTTGTCGTTTTTATGGGTTTTAGGGGTAAATTACCCTTAAAAATTAAAAATTCCAAAAAATGAAAAAAGCTCCTGGAGATATTAGGGTTTAGTACCTACATACCAAATTTCATGAAAATCGAACCAATAGTGTCCCCTCTGGTCGTGTATACATACTGACACACTGACAGACAGACACCACGTTAAAAACACTTTTTTGGGTTCAGGGAGCACCAAAACAAAAAATTCCACTAAAAATATTTTTGGGTTCAGGGAGCACCAACACAGATAATTGCACTAAACAATTTTTTGGGGTTCTGGGAGCACCAAAACAGATAATTCAACTGAAAATTCAAATTCAAACATTTTTACGAAAACAATACTTTCTCCATATACTACGTATAGGGTGGAGAAAGTAAAATCAATGAACTGTAATATAATTCAAATATCTAATATAATTAAACATAGGAATAATGATTGTTACACATAATTAATAAAACAACTGATTTGAATCAAAGGTTTAATACAATTTTAGGTTAGGCCTTTAAAACCTATAAAATATAATAATTCAAACATCTAATATTACAATTTAACATTATATTATTGTTACACATTATAAATAAAACAGCTTATTTGGACCAAAGGTTTAACACAATTTTAGGTTAGGCCTATTATTATAAAATCAACACTCTTTTTACTTTCTCCACCCTATACGTAGTATATGGAGAAAGTATTGTTTTCGTTAAATTGTTCGAATTTGAATTTTCAGTTGAATTATCTGTTTTGGTGCTCCCAGAACCCCAAAAAATGGTTTAGTGCAATTATCTGTGTTGGTGCTCCCTGAACCCAAAAATATTTTTAGTGGAATTTTTTGTTTTGGTTTATGAACCCAAAAAAGTGTTTTTAGAGTGGTGTCTGTCTGTCAGTATGTATACACGACCAGAGAGGACACTATTGGTCCGATTTTCATGAAATTTGGTATGTAGGTACTAAACCCTAATATCTCCAGGCGTTTTTTTCATTTTTTGGAATTTTTAATTTTTAAGGGTAATTTACCCCTAAAAACCCATAAAAAACGACAAAAATGCAAATTTCTCAAAAACGGCTCTAACGATTTTGATCAAATTTTCAGTATTTATAGTGCTTAAGATGCCAAACAAAATGACACCACTCGCTTTTATCAAAACTTCGGCGTTTTATAATTATGGGGAAATATTTAAAAATAAACAAGTTAATGTTGTCAATCTAGCATCGCGGCGGCGGCCGCACGGGGTAGCACCATGGTAGCGATCACGGCCAGTAATTCAAAGGTCGCGTGATCGAATCCCGCCTGGGACAATAATTTTTTATACGATTAACGTAGGTAGAATATTATTTTTTTGTTTTGTTCTAAAAAGTAATAAATAAAATGATTTAAAACAATATTATTTTGACTACAGTAAGTTGGGAGAAAGTTTGTGTCAGTTAACTGATACCGTTTATTTTGAAAGAGTTTGGAATTATCACCATAGTAACCAGAATAACACATTAATAAATACGAATCAGCTGTTTCATCTGTTATATGGCTGCTTATGGGAGGGATGAATTTTCGCATTTTCTACCCTTTAAATTCAAAATTTTGCAAAATCCTTTCTTAGTACGCCTCTACATTATTGGACGGATGTACCTTCCAAATTTCAAGTCTCTAGCTTTAATAGAATCGGCTCTGCGTTGATCGTCAGTCAGCACATTGCATTTTATATAAGAGATGTCTGTACGACGGTAAGTTTATAAGTTTACATGCCAATATCTGTAAGTATGCAAGTTTGTATGTTTGTTCGTCTGTATGTATGCAAGTTCAAACACAAGGTATATGATTTTCTAACAAATGTATCGTCATTTACTTTTATATAATTCATCTATTCAATTTCAGAAAGTGTAGTACATAAGAAATACCGTTCATTTACCCTGAGGAGTTAAGAAGAGATGGGGCTGTCTTTATTTCTTATGTATCGGAAAAATTGTAGAGAAAAGATGAGACAGCTTAAGTCGCGTTTTGGTCTGACTAAACTAGAAGTGACGTCACGACTGATGGAATTCACGTTCGATCAATATGCGCATGCGCAGAATCGTCGTAGTAAAGTTAAGTTACGAATGCGTACTCTGATTGTAACGTTGCGTATACGGGGTGTCCCAAAAGTCAGTTTACCGAGAATAACAAAGAAACTTGTATATTTAATTCAACAATTTATTTAAATTAAATTTACATAATGAATTTACATTGTGCCAAAGTTTTAAACTTACAACACCTGTTCAAAATGCCTCCCATCTATTTCAATACATTTTTCACAGTCATTTTTTACACTTGAAATTCGTTTTGATGGCTGTTTTCAAGTTGGTGCAAATTTAAGGACATTTGAGCAAAAACATTATTTTGCACAATTCCCCAAACTGTAAACTGGGATCATGTGTTAGATTACATGATCTTGGAGGCCAATCAATTGTACCACATCTTCCAATCCACCCGTCGAATTGATTGCCGATATATTCCCTTACCATTAAATTGTAATGTGGTGGAGCACCATCTTGTTGCCAAATGAAGTTTGTTTTTTCATACAAAGGATTATTTTGTAGCTCAGGAAAAATCACTTCTTTCAACATTGCAAGGTATGATTCTCCACTTACAGTGCCATTGAAAAATGATGGCCAACGATGCCACTCCTCCGTATACCAGCCCACACACTTACTCCTGGAAGTTCTTGTTCTAGAACTAAGAGTGGATTCACGGTAAAATATTTCGAGGTTGATGATATAACCTAGCAAATTTTCATGTTTGCATTACAAGTTTGCTTGTTCCATTTTAAACTGGTGTCAATAACACGATCAACATATTTGACACCAGTTACTATTATATAATATCATTTATTAGTAACACTATCTTCTAAAATTATATTTGTAGTTAACTGGTGTTTATTAGCGAATTTCCATAGGAACAATGAGCTATTGCAGTGACCCTTATGGTAAGGCCTAATGAGCAAATGAGTAGGAAATGAGCACCGATCATGGTCTCCAGAACATGTTTTGGAGTGTTATTAAAAATCATACTTATATATGTGTTTGCACTCTAGCGGCCGCATTTTAAGTTGCATACACATATGTTGGCTGTCTACGTCGCTCGGACGAGTTCGTTAGCCAAATAATCCAACAAACGAAAGCACGTATTTTGACCGTAAGTAACTATTTTTTTAGTTTTTCCTACGAGAATGCGTTTTTTAGAGTTTTTTTAACTATAAATTTAGGATGTTAATGTTATTTTGCACATTTTGTTTATTTACGCCACCTTATAGCTCGCTTGGTTCCCCCAAAATCGATCAAAACGTAAAATACCATAAAAGTACCCGGTTCAAAGCCACGTGGTGTATTTTACTTTGTAGACATCTTCTCATCCGAGGCCGACCGGCAGTTTTTACGCTGCGAGCGAAGTGAAGCTCATAACCCGAGGCCACAAGATCAAGGTTCAAATTAGCAAAGCGAGTTTTTCCACTGCGAGTGTAACGAAGGAGAGCGTGAGTCGAAGCTATAGGCTTAGGCGCAAACAAATTCTACTAATATATTTCATACATTCAGCACCGCCGTAGCTATTCAGACCTATTTCCCAAATTATTGGTTGAACCCCTAAAGCAAAGGCCTATAAAATTTATATTGGACATTTGCTCAACTTGCGTCAGCTGCGTGGTCGAATTATTGTCTTTCAAGTCAACATAAGTCTTGCAAGTTTAGTTTTTACAAGCAAGTGTTTCTTAAAAAGAACTGACTTACTTTATTAACTTTTATGAAGCGTCTGCAGTAACGAAATAGATCGACAGTTAATGTAATCAGCATTTGTAGGTTAAATATTCAATATTTTAATATGCTGACAACATGGATTCTTAATAAGCCGTTATATTTAGGTTCATGTGTATTGAATTTATTCCATTAAAAAAACTTTAAAACTTTTAAGCTTCGATGTATTATTTTTACTTTAATAACTGGAGTTGACCACAATGGCTAAACCAATAATAGAAATGAGCTAAGTGCAAATTAATTGCTGAGGTTTACAAGTTCACTGTTTGATTACTAATCGTGCATAAATTATTTCTGTTTCTCGTTTTCTCTCTACAAAATAGACGATAAATTAAAACTTCGTGCTCAATGTAAAAACAAATATTTATTTCCAGCTCGCGTGTTTCTAGTAAATTTACTTTAATGTACTTTGTGCTCGTGTGTCACCTATTAGATATTCACATGTTTTCAGTTTGGAAATAAGGGTAATTTCACGGTGTTAAATATGTTTATTTATTTATTTTTTTTTATCTAAACTAGTGTTATCATCACCTGTAAATCAAGGGGGATAGGATGCATAATAGTAGACCTTGTAAATTAATAAACAACAAACGACACGGACAGTTACGGTTTAGGTAAATACATATATAGTACTACAAGGGTATCCTATGTCATAAGAATGAATAAATAATTTTAAAACATGCAACGTCTTAAGAACCACTACTTCTATCACGTGCCTTTTAATGTATGCGTGAAATAGATTTGTTACGGTTTCGCCAAGAATACCGCTAACGAAAGTAATATACGGGTTTCAATAAACTTTCCCTTTACTCACAGTTCAAAGAACGCGTATCAATACCATCACATCCTTTTATTTGGAGAGGCAGTGGTACATTTCGCAATACTAAAAGAGGGTTTGTAACAAAGATCAATTGTTTATTCGTGGAGGTGCTGAACGCAGAGTAATGGTGGGAGCTTTTACCGTTGTATGTGGAGTGCTGTAATGGATTTGACTTCGGCGTGTCTAGTTCACTAAAGGTGGATTTTAGTTAAACTTTAACGTATTCTAATAATATTGTACTTGCTAGATCCGAAACTAAATCAAATTTAAACTAATTATAATCCTTAATACACTCAAAAAGAAAGAATAACACCTGTCTAAGCGATGCAGGAAAGCCATTGATGCAGAGGCGTGTATTTGATTGGCGGAAGAGCTGCATTATAATATGTTTACTATTAACTAACTAGCTGTACCCAACCTCGCGTTGCTGCTCATTTTAGGTCAGGCCTAATCTATACTAATATCATACAGAGGTAAAATTTATTTGTTTGTATGTAGGGGATAATCTCTGGAACTACTAAACCAATTGAAACATTTTTTTAAATAAAAAAAACTACACTATCCCACAGTAACATAGGGTAGAATTAATTTTGATAAAAACATTGTTATTTTCTATTTTTGCAAATTTAGTCGGAAAATCGTTGGGCGTTAAACCAAGGCCACACTATACTACAGGCCGTACTGCTCGGATTGTGACGTCACAGTAAGCGTCCAACTCGAGGCTCCCGGCACTGTGCTGCCTAATGGCGCATCAATGTCGCGCGCTCAAAACTACTGCACCCTACGTCGCTAGTCCAAGTTGTTGTGCATAAAACTTATATTTTATTATTCTGCATTAACTGACGAACACAACGATGTCCATAAATAGTGTTTTGAGGTAAATTTACAGCACATTTTTAAGGACTAAACATAAACATTGTTTCCAAGTGTTAAAAGTCTGACAGTGTTGTTTTAATATGGCCTGTATTACACTATCAAATTTCTTTGATGCAATATTTGATAGTGTAATATGCAATCTTTTATCAAAGTTGGCACACGTTAAATTTATTTATCAAAGGTTCTCTAAGAGAGAACCCTTGATTAAATCTTTGATCAAAGAACTTTGATAGTGTAATACAGGCCTATATCAAAACAAACCTAAATTTATGTAACTATTGCATGTATAAAATATAATCTATTCTGTTCAGACAAAAACATAAAATACAGCAATACTTCATTAAAACACAATAATTTTGTTTTAAAATCTCAAAATATTGTTGTGTCCTACATATTTGTCATTAATGAAGTTTATCAAACGTTATCAAAGTTATTTTATTGGTTATCAAATAAAGTAAGACACTTCTATATTGAAAATTTCAAATCATTTTATTAAATCATTTAAATTTACCAATTGCTAATTACACTTTTTAATATGTTACTTACCGCCAGCAATCCTTTTATTTGAAGTTTTACCTTCAATACATATATTCCACGACACGTGTTTCGGAATTTAGTTCTTCCATCGTCGGGTGGTCAAAACACATTTAAAACGTTTAACATAATTTACAGAAAACACATAAAACACAAACGACACACGCGCACAAATAAAGTTCATGATTGCTGTTGATTGCTAATTACAATCAACATTTTATTCTATTAAACAATACCAATTAAAGATCATTGCCAATTCAAAACAAGAATTCTGTACTAGAAAAAATAATTGAAAAAAAAAGAAAGTAGTCTACTGTAATATACAAATAAATACCCTAGATTAACATTTGTTATTTTAACGTTTTTATACATTTACTATAACATTGAATACTTAAACAAAAAGTTGATTTTTCCATTTCAAATACATTGTGGTGTTTTATTGTACATGTACCAAGAATTGTAATTTTAATCTCTCTTCGAAGTGATGTATACATACAGCAGAATGTTTGCTGGGTGTAAAGTCTGCTCTATGAATACTTTGAATACTGCTGCATGCTTGTTGACTTTATTAAACACTTCTGGTGTAAGTCAGAATCGGAAGGAAATTTGAAAACATTCACCGGGACACTGTTACCATAATTACTTTTACAACCTGGCACACAACATGATGTAGGCATAGTTAAAACAGTGTCGTCACCAGTAAGGTGGCGACACAGCATGCAACTGAAGGCGGGAAGTTGGGCGCTTGCTGTGACGTTTCGTCCGTACTATGTCAAAGATGCGCACAACAACGTAAATTATGTGTGTATGTTGCCGTTACGGTAGGTAAAATAAAATTAAAATAATTTTAGGTTAGGCCTAGACTGATGTACCAACACTTATTTCTTGAATGTACCTATTTGCATCCATTATCATAGCAACCAATTGAATAAAATATCTGATAAAACAGTTGATTCTGATACTGGACAGCTTAGTAGGCCTACAAATAATTTTAAGTTAGGCCTAGACTGAACCAACACATGTTTCAACACACACAAACCAATAAAAGCTTGCGTTTAAAAGGAATTTCAAATTAAGAAACCACTATATTACATCCTAATTTAAAAAATAAATAAGACATATTAGAATTTAATATTATGCCTATTTATAGATAATATACGGTAATTGATAGATTTTATAACTTGAAAATTGCCTCTTTGTTATACAACAGTACAAAATCTCTGTCCTAATTAACATTCCCGTGAAAATGTCATTTTATACAATAATCTGTTTGAACTTGCTTACTGCGAGGTTTGGCATGCGAAGCGAGCATTAGATAAGTTTCTTTTAATTTTAGGCCTAATTGTTACAATTTTATCTTTTTATTTATGAATATATTATTTGATATCAAATGAAGTATAAAATATTATATTTTAATAGTTTTTTATTTCTTATTGATATAGTAACTGCTTTAGAAGGAATTAATATAATAATATAGTTATGTGATACAACTTTTCGGGGGACGGACCTGGTTCAAAATGTCCCAGGTTTACATCCTGTGTGACCCATTTGAAAAAGCCGTCAGATGAACATTCCACTGAGTGCAGTTGTGATTTGTGCAATTCAGAAATATAAACAGATGTAGATACAAATTAAGAAGTCGATCAGAGATAAAACATATCTCTATGGTTATTGAGAAACAGGTACATTTCGTAACTTCTACGAAAAAGTATATTATATTTTAATTGTGTTTTATTTCATATTGCTATATTAATAATTGTTTTAGAAGTAATAATATAGTTATGTTATTATAAAATAATTAAGTGTTATACAGTTAAGATGTCTTTTTTAATTTTTAGGCCTATTTGTTACAATTTTACGTTTTGTATTTATACAGACTTTTTTATTTTAAAAGAAAGATAAATATTATTTTTTAATTGTTTTTTATTTTATATAGTTATATTAAATGGTTTAAATGTTATTAATTTTGTAATGAAGAAAATAGGTTATGGCAAAAAATTGCATTTGAGTTATTGTAATTGTTTTATTTAACCTGGTTTAACCAAATGAAAGACAATTAAAAAATACAAAAAATATGTATACTAACGAAATGAATGCTATGGTAAATGTTAATGCTCAATTCTAACGATCTTACAAAATAATTTATATTAAATGGAAATTTGTTAATATCTATCAAAATTGTATGTAACAATGTACTTGGAAACATTGAAAATACTTAGTATGGTGTTTGTTGTTTTAAATTCAATAGATGTCGTTGTTCACAAAAACTTATCTTAAAAGTTAGAAATTCAAATAATTGTTTTAAGTTTGAAGTCAGCTGACTACTGTTATTATTATAGTCAATAAACATATGTAATGGCGTTTATATTTTTGTTAAATATTGAGTATATTTTTTGATGTTTTTATTATGTCCATTAGATGCTGCAGTTGTTCAAAAAGTATAAAGACACGTTTGTATTCAAATGAAAGTTTGTCTCAATGCAATCGGTGAAGAACTTTCAGAGCTTATCGATTTTGGATAAACGCACGTTTACATTTTTATTTATATACATATAAAATGTTTTTCTTTACAGTTGCTTTACTGCGTAATACAGGTACGGTACCTAGTAATCTCGTTGGTTTGTAATCATTATAATTATTAATCTTATTTTAATGTTGTTACTTTATCAGACAAAAATTAATTTAGTTTCTTTGATTGATGATATTGTGCTACATCTTATTCTGTGCATAGGCCTTGAGTTCTAAACACATACAGTCTTTTCCCCTTTCAAACTATTATATTGGTAGCTTAGACTTATAAGCAGATAAATAAATTCAAACAGAATCTAACTAAAAACACGCGTTAAACTGTAATAAATATTATTTAGGTACATTTAATGCAATACTTTCTCTTCAATCGTATAAATTTCATTTTTATTTTAGCACAGAAATGTTTTGCAAAAGTGTCTTGTTTTCGGCCTTGTATTTAATTTAAATTTGTACGCATCTATCAAATCGAGTTCTTACAAGAACTTATTCAAGTTCTTACAAGAGTTATTCAAGAAACTTTCACTTGAAATTACTCTTTACAATTATTTGTATTCTTCTGCTTGTTGAAACGGGTGAGCCATCGCTCACGCAACGTAGAACACAGCTGCAACTGTCATATATGTGTAACTTACTAAACCTTTGCATCCTACGTATGATATTGTATTTCACAATTCGTTATTTGTAAAAACACGATTCTAAGAACAATGAACGGCTCCTTATGGGATCAGAACTATCCATATCCTTAATAATCTGGGTTTAGTTATACCTCTTATGTATGTAAATACACCATGTTTTGTTGCTCCATGAACGTTTCGAAAATCATGCGTCGATCTCTCGTTGTGTAGATAATATCTAAAACGAACTACTCCTGATTTTGTTTACCACCAGGAGTTTATGTCAATCTGCCATCTTTACATATCAAGTAATACAATTTTCATTGATGGTTCTGAACTGGACAATAGAGTCGGATGCGCATTTGTAATGTCAGGATAAAGCTTTATGTATGGCTTCCCTCCGTTTCTTCTGTATACGGGTGTCCCACCTAAAATGTTACATTAGCTAATTTTTGAACTAAATCCATTTTGTGAAATATAAAAAAATAGCCGAATTGGCGGCCAAATTTTGAAATTTGTTATGGAACACTTAGTAAGTATTTTATGGTTTTTTCGAGTGTAAAACAATATTTTAAGAATGTTTTATACAGACACTTAAAATTCAGAAATTACTAGTTTTAAATTTAATTTATGTAAAGAATTAAAATGATTTTTTCAATAGAAAAAAAAACACACAAACACAACAACAAAAATAAAAAGGTTTGTTTGTGTAAATAAAAAAAAAAAAACAGGTTTATGTCATAACAAGATATATACAACCTCAAATAATTAATATATATTATTAATAACTAATTGCTATGGAAGACAAAATAATCTTATTTGAAGTTAAAATAAAACCAAAATGATATTTTTTGATATTTGGAATTTAATTTTTAATATACTTTCCCCATTTTAATTTTATCTATTTAAAATTCAAAATATTTCTTTGATATTTGTTGACCGCAGTCCCAGGAACCTGATGTATACAGATTAGACCTTATTTAAAGTTGCATGTCTGAATTGGCCTTTATAGATTGGTGAAAATCGGTTGTATTAAAGTTTAAATATGCTGGATGATCTAATTGATGCCTGAAGTCTTGCGGAAACGTAGCTACAGCTGTTATGTTGTAGTAACGAATCGGTATTACAATAATCAAATATTTTTTATAAATTAATCACATTTAAAACGATTAGTTTGATTCCTTGACGGTCGAGACGAGAAAAAAACTTAGAGAAAACTATTCCTTATGAGTATTGTTAAAGAACAATTCTTTCGCCTTATTTTCTCTGACCGCCGAAGTTAGAAAACAGTGACCTATAACCATTACCAACCTTTACTGACCGGCACTAATTATTTCTCATAGTCGTTGCTTCAATTTCATTCATTCTTCAATTTCTAAACTTTTCATGTCTTAGTAATTTTTGATTAAATGACTTCTAAGGCTTCAAAACTTCGTTTTCTTGTTGCGTATTTCAATTTTTCATTCTGTTAAGATTGTAGACATGGCTTCCCGCCTAGTGACGTCACAGCTCTATCGATAACTTTCATGCCCGCTTCTACATGAAAATTGGATTTAGTTGAACTAATTCGTCCCATTGTTTGTAACTCAAAAATGGCTTGTCCGATTTTGATGATAATAAGTTAATTGTCTTCTTCCTGACTTCCTTCGTTATTATTAACTCGATTTGTGTCTGTAGGTTGAATGGTTCACTAGTTATTTCACTTTTTAGTATTATTCTTTAATTTACTCTCCTTAATTAATTGGAATGTTGTAACTTTCTTGGTATGGTTTTCTTTAGTGTTTGATGAAACGAGTTTATCTGTGTTTGGTTTCTTCCTCTGGTGAATATTTTCCAGAGTTATTAATGATTATTTCTTTGACTTTGCGAATTTCTCTCATATTATTATTATTTTATCTTGAATATAATAACTTGATTGCACAATGCTTATTTATTAATTAATTTGTCAATTTAGTATATCTCTTTACTTAAACACAATTTATTTTTGTTTATTTCTATTCATTTCAACCATTTATTTTAAATTAACATCTATTATAAATCATAATTCTAATAATCATTAAACTTACACTCATATTTTCCATCATTATATCTCTTATTTTAACATGATACTCATCTTGACTAATGTTTTTTTAGTTTCTTCTAAAATCAAAAAATTTCAACACGAGTTATTTTGTTTTAACGCCTATAAATATTTACTAACTTATTATTATTATGTTTTATTTGTAAAAAGAATTGCTCTTTATTATTATGTTTTAACTTTAATTTTGTTATTAATTTTAAAATTTTGTATTTCCCTTTTTCTTACCCTCAATCACTTTTTAGCCCTTAATTACAGCATTATGCATAATGTTATATACAAATTTTATACAATTTAACTAAAGTAAGGAATACATTATATATCCACTTGAGAAAAAATCAATACTTCAGTTTGTCACGCTGGTTCTTGTCCGTGAGTTTAGGCTTCTGTCTGCTTACACTGTTCTTATATGAAAAATGTTTATAAAATTATTCACCTTTGCAACGACTTTTTTAAACCGTTACAAAAATATTTATATTATATTTGTTGGTTTTTATACAAATTTTATATTTATTGTTAACCAGTTTTAGTGTTATGTTGTACTTTATTTATTATATTAGTTTCTTTTATTTACAAACATTAATTGTGTTCTCTTAAACCATTTTGACTGGTCGGGTTTTGCAATCTAACCTTTAACCCTCCAAAACAGTGTTTAACATTATTTTGTGCAGTATGTAGTTTGGGTCTAGGCTTATCAACTTCTATAAAAGGCAGGAGTATTTACGTACGTACGTGAGTAACATATAATATAACAGCTGATTTCACCCATCATCTATAATACTTAAACAAAATCCAGGGCAGATTATACTTTGGGGTTATGTTTACAACTTTACTTCAATCATTATAATTTCTTGTGAAGTCTATATTTTTAAATATAAGTTATAGAACTAATGTATGCTATAATAAATTATAAGATTTGCTTTGAGGTTATAAACTGTAAATAAACACAGCTTTTTATCATCAATATATTCGTATATACAAATTTAAAGAATATACATCTATTCGTTTAGCTTCGGAAACATTCGTACATCTTCGTATAACATATAAACATATTCGATTATTAATTTTTTCACTATAATATTAATAACCTCTAAATCATTTGATCTAGCAATATGAAATAAAAAGCAATTTCAAGAAAGTTTTTTATCTTTCGTTAAATATATACTGTAATAACGTAGATAGGTATAAAAATAAAACAAATTTACAAATAGGCCTACCGTTTTGTAAGCCTTATAATTAATTGTACACATTTACCGAGGTAAAAATCCTCTTCAGAAAAGATAGGTAGGCCTAGATAAAGTCTGTTGTTTTGAAATAGTATTTTTTTAAATTAAGTATTTCTGATGTGTATCTAATTAATCTGCCTGTGATTTTTCACGGTGGCTTACTAGTACTTTAACAAAACCAAGCCTAGTTATTATATTTACGCGTTTGTTCTATTTTAATAGAATCGTACAAGTTTGAGCTTCTGTTAATTTCCAAATTGTGTATATGTCGCTGTGGTTGAAAATATAATTCAATTTTAAAGTGAACGAATATATAGGTTTGCCTAAATGACTGTATTTAAAATATTTGCTGTTACAAAATTGATGATTTAAGTACGCCTGTGATTAAAATGTATCATCTTTTGTTCAGTTTTACAAAATGTATTTCAGATCTTTGAGTAAATTGCTTAATTGGAGTCCCTGTGCATTTGCCATGTTAAAAATCCCTAACAGCATATACCCTGTCAGATAAAGTTTGTTGTTTGTAGGTTTAAGTAGTTTCTTCTAAGAACGAAACAAACATAAAACATCGTGAAAAATAAAACATTTCATGAACTTCTAACCTCAAGAACGTCATTTAGCTTACATTAGTTCTATAAATCATTAAACTTCATAGTTTTATATATTTTCTCTCATGTGTAACAAATTAATATGCAGGTAATTTTTAAGGGATCTCACTAGTGAATAAATAATTACTTGACCAATAAACTACTAGCTATGTATATTATATCTGTGTGTGTGCTTTAATAGGTTCGCTACATTACCAACAAACTGAACTCTTACATCCATACCTGTTCCAGGGAGTGAATATTTCACGTTACGGAGTTGCATATACGGTACAATCAATCGTACTGCGTTTAACAGGTCACGCGTATGACGTCACTCGAGTGATGTGACGTCATCCGCTCTGAATCTCTCAGTACAGTACCGGTGTCCGTATAGATAGCATCGCTTTGTTTTGTTTCTGTTTGCGCCAACACGTTTTGTTTTTATTACGACTAACCCGATGTCTGTGCACATTTAAGGTAAGATAACTTATTGGAAATGTTTCTAATTCTGTCGTTATTGTTTGTTTAATTTAAAATATTATATTGTTTACAGCAATTTCTTTTGAAATTTTAATGTAGTTGTAACTAATTGGTTTAATTTAAAAATGATATTGTTGACAGTACATTCGTTTACAATTTGAATGTAGTTGTAATTCATTTGTTTAATTGAATATATAATTATCGTCTATAGTAATTTTTTGCAAATTTTAATGTAGTTGTAATTCACTTTTTTAATTTAAAATATGATATTGTTGACAGCATATTTGTTTGAAATTTGAATGTAGTTGTAATTCATTTGATTAATTTAAAATATGATATTGTTGAGTTATTATTTTGCAATTTTAATGTAGTTGTAATTCATTTTAAGTATTCGTGTGAAACTAATATTACTGTTTGTCTACATATATTGTCTACATTTATAACAATTTTAGATTACTATTGAAATTTCTATAACTTTTTGTAACTCATATAATCTTACATGAACAAATATTATACAAACTAAGAAGAACGTGTAAAAATATTGTTTATTTTTATTTCCGTATAAAATAAAACAATCAGATGGTATAAAGATATTAGATAAATCGTTCAGGATGTGACAATCTAATGTAAATGGAAATTGTTACGGTTGATTTCATAAAGAAGTGACATTTAATGAAATATTGACAAGAACTTTTGAATAGTAAAGTAAAGAAAATGTTCTTTTTTATATTTTCGCCAACTATCAAAAACAAAACAAATTTCTTTCACTAAGCATAACTCCGACTTATGGACATTAAGTTTATCCTAATATTTTTAAGTGTTTGTAGTTTAAAAAACCAATATGATCTGCCTTTCGTCTTAAATGCCAAAAATTGAGGTTTCTCAATTTTCAGATTTATTTGTCCAAAATCTTAAGTACTGATTATCTAGTCATTAATAAGATAAGCACACAGTTTATGACGCCCGGCACACGCAATCCTATCTACAATGTCATACGTTTTTTTTTTAACATTCCCATTATAATATTTTTATAAAAATGTTAATATCAAACATGTACATACGTAACATATAATTAAAATACGACTAAAAACTAAACTAAAACTACAATTTTATATATGTACTAGCTGGCCTGATCCGGCTTTGCACGAATAGACAAACGAAAGTTAAATGTATATTAACAAAAAATATATATCAATAAATATATTATACTATGCATAATAATATATATACATTCTTATGGGGATTTTTAGTAACTTTGATCCCCAACAACCCCCTAAAATTTCGATTTTTTTTTTTTAAACCTTTCTTAGAGAGCACCTGGAGCTCTAGAGGAAGCTACATACCAAATTTCATTCTAATCCATTAAGTTGTTTTTTGCTCTAACTCTTAGATCCCCCCCCCCCCCCTAACCCTCCCAAACCCCCCCTAAAATTTCGAATGTTTTGAAAATCTTTCTTAGTGAGCAACTAGGGCCCTAGAGGAAGCTACATACCAAATTTCATTCTAATCCGTTCAGTAGTTTTTGAAAAATCGTGATGAGTCAATGAGTGAGTAGTATTTGGCTTATATATATATATATATATATTATATATATATAGATTAAAATCCTGATTTATTTGTTTAAATCAGCTTCGTTGTTCACAGTTAATGTTTGTCAAGATGAGCCTCAGTTCATTCAGAGCCATTCTGTTAAAACACACCGTGCGAGTTGAGGCGAAAAACAGACGTAACTGATATACATCATGTTATGCAGAGTCGTGGTCTCAGTTCAAATTCCAATGAGACCGATCTCTTCTAAAAACACTCGGGAAGAAAGTTGTATATCTGTTAGGGATACGCTTATGGTAAAAATGCATACAACGAATCTTGTAGAAAATAATGTTTTCGTACAGTCTTTCACAACGTTAATCCATAGGAGGCAAGTTATTAAGGGGGAAACATTAGGGTGAACTTAAGTGTTTAGTATTTAAAATTGCCCTGTTTATGTTTTTAAGCTTCAGATAAATACTTGTACCATCGAAACGTACGTGTGAATACAAATTCAGCTTTGTAGGAATGTTTCTGACCAAAAAACACTTATTCGACTAATAAGAGGATAGTAGATAGTTTTATAGAAACTGTTTCCAACTAATCCACATTTAAACGCCGTCCTTTATAATTATATAGGAGCATAATTTAAACACAAATTTATTTTAATATACCACGTTTTTAAAACTGAATAAAAAAACTTCTCCCAGCCCCATACAGATTTCCAACACCTCAGAAATTGTCCTGAAAATTTGTGATTATCAACTATTTTTAACAGCTATAAAAACATTTAAGATTTACGTAATATTAAAACGAAAAACGTGGATGCAAAATGTATAAGTGCAGATTTTTTTATACACTCGGAAACGTTTACTATCAACTATGAAATGTTCTATTTGCTAACCTGTGGGAGTTGTACTTTTTGTATCTATATTAGGCTTAACTTCAACCATTAATTTTGATATAAAATCTGTTTTACGGTTGATATATATAGTTATAAAATCTGTTAAAAGTGTTTGACGAACGTCAAAATCTTCTCTTTCTGAATGCTTTGCATTTGTCGCTGCAACCTGTTTTATGGACGTTTTTTTACTAAGGGTCCTTATTTTTTACATCAAATGTTGAATATTCAGCTAAAATGAATATCTTTGATTACAAGGTTTTCTAAAGTATCTTCTCTAATACGCTCGTTTTCTATAGCTTATCGTTTTCTACTTCTTCAATATTATTTTCATACACTATTTCTGTTTAAAGTATATCACTTGCAGTTACGAGATGACTTTCAGTGCTCCTGTAAGCTTGGGACTATATTTTAGCGCCTAATGTGAACATATCTGGATAGCGCATGCGCAAGGTTGTTTGGTTTATTAATCTTAAAAGATGTGTCAGGAATCGGATATGACAAAAAGATTAAATCGACCGATACAACCATACGCATCTCTATACTCTCTTGTTACGTACTCCACGTACAATCGGTTTTCGGAGTTGATAATTGAAACGTTTGATTCTTTTTATTACTTATACTGTCTAAACTTTAAAAAAATAAAAATAATATTTGGATTAAATGTTCATGGTATCGTGTGCACAATGTTCGTAATAGAGAATGGTGTTCTTACAATAAACATTTTAATCGTACTGCAGGAACATCATTAGCAAACAGCCAAGCGTGCAGGCGGCTCGAACTGATTGTTCCCAGCCCTATCATGCGATACTTTATGATATAAACTGTAGTTTAAATACGCTAAAAAAAAATTTGCTAAATTTAAATTGTTCTTAAATACTCAGGACTTCCTTATTTTACACTGGCGAAACTTTGTAATGCAATTAGTATCAAAATCGGTGTAGTGGTTCCCCGAAAATTGCTACACAAAAAAATCTTTATTAATAGCATATACTATAGGTGAATTTTTACTTCAGTTTTTTTTTCACCAAACTCGTTTTAAACTAATTTAGCAGTATTAATTAATAAATTAAAGCAGTATAGTTATAAAATGCCTGTTAAGATATCATTCTCATTAATTTCTTATTGCTGTAGGCTACTCCGTTAAGGCAAATAGAGTTAATTTCACAAGCGTTCATCGCCCCAACGCTGTAATTACTGTAAATTTCGTGCAAATCGGATTGTGTTAAACCGTGTTCATGAACATTCAGAATATAATATTCACCTCGCTTTCTCTCTGCCCATCCACCAAATCTCATCAAGATGCTAACAGTATTGTAAACTAATGTTCAAGACACATGAAGCTACAACATACTGACAACGATGTCAGTGGTTTAAATGCGTTGCGAATATTTAAATAGAACCGGGGATATATTTGCGCACTTCGCACGCCAACCCCTATGCTCATTTGTACGAGATAATTTAAAACAGCAAATATTTTAGGTAAAACGTTTAGCTTATATATATATATAGAGAGAGAGAGAGAGAGACATAATTTACTGTTGCACGTACTCTTACATACAATACAAGTTTGTGCACTATAAATTGATGATAATATGAAAATTTCAGTGTTGTATTTAGTAGTAACCCCAATAACTCACTGTATTCACGCTTGTTTTCTGTGTTTGTAATGTTTCATTCCAGGCCTAACCTTAAATTAAACACTAAACTTTATTTTATGTAAAATACAAACACTAAAATAATATTTATTTTACAGTTAAACGTTACGTTTAGGCTTGTTGAATAAAGTTAATAATAGTATGTTTCTTAGTTTTATAAACACAGATACGTTAATAAATTAATAAACTACACCACAGCAGAATAGTTTTCTACTAGAATATTAACACGCTTTCATTGTCTAAAAAAAACGAAATGCATATTGGGACAGTTTGTAATCTTGTTGCTCAGGGAGGTTGTTGTAAAGAATTGACTTTAATGCTTGAAGAACATTGCTCGACATTATTACCAACATCTTAAATTAAACTTTATTAATTTTGGTCCAGTAGAAAATATGTATTGACTGTACATAGTTATAGCGAATTGGTTTAACTATATAGATTAGCAAAATGATCAGACTTTACGTGTCTAAACATCAGTCCAATCGGAGCTGCCGACAGAGATAAGTATCGTCGTGTACTGAAACTTAAAAAATATATAATTTCCTTAATAAAATTTCATTAAATTACAAATACAGTTTAAGATTACGGAGTGTTTTGTCATGTTTGCCACGTAACTTTTTAATTTGAATATCCTTTGAGATGGAACTTTACATGGATATGTTTCTACAACTCTTAACTCAGAAGAGAAGAGTTGCATCGTGTCACTATAATAGGATTCGACGGAAACGAGCAAAGTGTTTTTAAGTTGATTGCGAGCATTTATTGTAATGCTTATTTTCGTGAAATTTCTTTAGGACGTTATAACTAAAAATGATGTTAATATTTAAAACTTATTCGAATTTTTTCAACATAATTATCACATTCAACTAAGAAATATGAGTACACTAGCTGACCCGTGCGGCGTTGCCCGTGTTGGTTGGTATTTTTAGTCTTTTCAACGTAATTGTATTCTTTTTAAGTGTTCAGTCAGTGAGTGGTATTTGGCTTTATATATATATATATATAGATCTTAAATAATAAAAGCACTATTTTCATAATAATAAAAGATCTGAAATTATGATTTTATTAACTTTGATCCCCCCAAACCCCTCCTAAAATTTCCAAAATTTGCATACCCTTTCTTAGTGAGCACATATGGCCCTAGAGGAAGCTACATACCAAATTTCATTTCAATCCGTTCCGTAGTTTTTGAGAAATCAGGATGAGTGAGTCAGTCAGTGAGTGAGTGAGTGGTATTTCGCTTTTATATATATATAGATTAGGTGGTTTTTCATAGTGTGTATTTATACCAGGTGATGATATAAAACAAAAATTAGTTTTTATAATACGTTACCCTTAAGGTTACCCCTAACCTTGTTGTTTAGTTACTGTTTTTGTTCTTTGTTTTGTGGTTCGGGGTTTTTATTCAAATCAGTGTGCTTAAAGGAGGAATTCATATCATTAATTATATTTAAACATTACAGCGACAAATAATAAACGAAATTTCTGGGGTAAAACTCACAGTGTATTAATTGGTTCAAAAGTATCTCTTCCTGAAACACTGCATTACACTGCTGAATTTAACAACAATTTTAACTGTTATACAATCTCCGTTTACATTCCATCTTCTGATGTTTATGTATAATTTCGCAGTTCATGTTGGTTAAATGTCAGTTAAATTTCCCTAAACATTTTCAGAGCTTAACTGATTTTATCTCGACATGTCAAACATGCTGATAGTGTAAAGATTATCTAAATAATTTGTATATTAAAACATATCCCTACTATTAACTTATTAATATTAACTTTAATGGTTTTTTGTTCCACTCCTGGGAGTTATATTAATTAAATTAAACTGGAAGGTGACTAGGCCCGGTTAAGACGATTATATAAAAATCTATTGTTCAAGAGGGCACATATTAGAACAAAATTATAAAAATAACGCCAAATACTTACTTTAAGGTTCCGCTTTTCAAAGTTATATATATTAAATTTAAGAAATATACCTCTTATAAATTGAATTACAAAGAAGTTAAATTTATTTAAATTACCCTAGATAAAGGTTCAAATTTAATTAATTTGGAAAAGGTACATAAAAATAAATATGAAAGTTTATTACACACAAAATATCTACATATACTAACGATATGTAAAATAGGCGTAGTGACTTGTTGGTAAATTAGTTTAGTAAAGAGTGGACAACAAATAACTAATTTTCACTTCCACAGTCTCAACTTATACTGACTGGAAATAGCACTGCAGAAAGGAATAGGGCCACTTACAGGACAGGGATGTCGGGGCTGATAAGATAAGAAGTGACGCAGTACGTAAGATTTACATATAGTTAGTATTCTATGGTTAAATATATTTGTATCCAAATCTTAAGCAATTTATACTTACTTAGTTCAATAAGACCTCTCACGTTTTCCAGTTGCTTCCTATAATTTAATCCAAAAGGCACAAACTGTTTTTAAAACATCACTAATGCCAGTTCCGTACAATATTATGGAATAGAATTCATAGTCAGTATCGATTATGTTACCTTTAATTAAATTTGAGCAACACTGAAACAAACAAAAAACAAACAAAAATATTATTAAATTCAAAACTTAAAATAGCCTACATGATATATGTATGATTATTTACAATTTATATATTTCAGAAGAGCAAGGCAGAAAGATTATGGCTGAACAGTTGTTATGTTGTTAGGTGTACACTCACATTAGTATATCTACATGTTTTTTTATACATTTATATATATTAAATTTAAGAAAGATACATCTTATAAATTGAATTGCAAAAAAATTTAATTTATTTAAATTAGATAAAGGTTCACATTTAATTAATTTAAAAAGGGAAATTAAATTTTAAAAATAATATTCATAAAAATAAATATGAAATAATTAATAAAGTAAAAAAGTTGTAAGTATATGAATTTATAAAATTTAATTCCTTATTGTATGAAAGCCGAAAAATGCATGCAATATTTGCCTGAGCCTGCAATATATTGCATGCATTGCAATAGAGCCTATGTTTAATAGTTGTATAAGTTCTTTTGTTTTAGGTTAATCTTTAAAATATCATGGTTTTGATCTGTATATCTTAGCCTTTTAAACAAAAAATCATTAAATAGTACAAGAATTCTTATTAGCAAAATTTGATGTTAAAAAATATGTTACAGTTGTATTTTTTTTACTGCTATGTTTTACAAGACTTTTTAGTTCTGGTTCTTGGAGTTATGTGAATTTATGTCTGTCACTTGGACCAGACTTAATCTGTCAAAACAATTAAGACTATCTTAGCAAAATTGTTATATGTTTTTTATATTGCTATTTGATAATTTATTGTAATTACAAAGGAAGTATATTTACCACATTTATATGAACAGTTTGAGCAAATAATTGACAGTATTTGAATGTTACACTGCATTTATCACTGGAACTATTACAATCCTTTACTAAGGGTTTAACCAGTTAAACTTACTTTGAAATTTATACTAAAAGGTTGACATTCAAATAGATTTTGTAAAAATACAGTTTAAATGAAATTACTTATGAATGGTTAATATATTGACACATTCTAATATGTCGGTTACCTTTGAAAAGCTTGAGAAAATATATATTGAACTGGTGGTTTTACTTGGTGTTCAAAATGCCATTGTTTAAACCTAGAGATCAATTATTTGGTGGTACGGCTGTACGGTGATTTGGTGAAAAGAATTTAAGTAATTCGATGGTTTTATTAGGGCCCTTGTTGCCCTGTGCATTAGTTAACTAGTGGCGACGCTCGTTAAGTAAAAGCTATTTCATTTTAGCATTTGTTTACGTTTAAGTTGCACATTATGTACATGCTAAGGGTCTTTAAAATGACTCCAGATCGGCTACCTAATATCTTAGCTAGACAAATAGTAAATAAAAACTTGTGTTGGTTTAGGGAATGGCAATTGTTGGCTGGGAAGCATTCTGTTACATTGTCTGTTGAGCCTGGGTTGCGGGTAGAGAGGGGGAGTCAGCTGTTTGGATTGCTAAATGCGATAAGAATTGATATGGGGCAAAGGTGTATTAGAGCAGCTGAGTCTGCCATTCATCACTTAACATACGGAAATCTTTGTTTGCAATTAAAAAATAGGGCATATTTTAAGGACGATATTAATATAAATGTAATTAGATGGGGTTTTAAATGTCGAGGTTAACTACTTCATTTAAATTATAAACCATGGATAAAAAATATAAATTATAATTGATCACTATGCAATCTGGGAGAAAGTGAAAATGTTTTTCACTTTGTGGCTAGGTGCCCAATGTTGAGAGAAATCAGAATAAGTTGGTTTAAGATGCCGGAGTTAACCAGAGATAGGTTTTTGAGTTATTTAAATGGTGAGGATTGGGTGCGGCTTGTAGGATATCTGAGGCAGGCTTGGATGTACAGATGGAATTTGATAAATGAGTTCAATTATTGAATTGTCGGCCTATAGCTGGGGTTAAGGGGGGGGGGGGGGTAAGGGTTTACATTCAAAATCGGAGCATAATTTGGTTTTGGGGTTATCTTGCAATTATTATTATTTTTATGTAATATTTTAGTATAGGGGCATTATTTGCTATTGGGTTATATTGAAATTATTATTGTTTATTTTTTATGTATATTTTAGTATAAGTGCATAATTTGTTATTGTGTTGTCTTTTCAATTATTATTATGTTTGTTTTTTATATGTTTGTGTTACTATTGTCAACTTAAATAAGTTAAGAAATTTGTGTTTAATTAATGTTAATTGTGAGAGAGTGGTGTGCCAACCGGGCAAGACGGTCGTATGACCATTGCCCTCTTAATGCGAGTTAGGAAGGTTTTTGTTTATGGTTTTATATATATGAATAAAGCATGTTTTCATTTCATTCATTCATTTCATTTCATATTTCATTTTAGCATGTGAAAGCCAGGTGAACTGAGAAACTTCAAATGTTCTCTAATGCGACCATGTAAGGGTCGATGACGAGACGCGCTGTCACAAATTAAAATTTGTGACGAAGGCGCTGTTGTCAAAATGTCATAATATCCTCAAGTTATGATTATACTTTTGTTTATTTCTTTGACCGACAGATGGCGTAGCTTTTTATTGAATTAAATTAAGCTTCGTTGTTTAGGATTTTTGTTGTCGGTAAACTTAAATAACATTACAACTAATAAAATGCCAGAGAGCTGTAAAATAAATTGAAATATAATGATATTCTGGTTTTAATCAATATCTGATAAAGAATTTAATAAATACACTTTTGTGGACATAATTTGACTGAGTAAATAAACAGCTGACAGAGTTAAACCAGTAAAGGGATATTATATTTTATAAATCAAATAAATGATTTACAGAGCACTTTCCACAAATTAAATATTTGACAAAATTTTAATCTGTCCGGATGTTTTGATTACAGAGACGATGAAATCATTCCATTCCAATTATTTAACGCTATAAATGATTTAGATGATTGTTTATTCCACGAATATTTGCAAGTATTTTTTTTTATGGGAGGTGTGGAAAATATGTGTTACACAGGTTATGCTCAACAATGTTATGCGTGGGAATGGCCCTTAACCCAACCTACTAAGAAACACTCTTTCTTCTGTCTTCAGCTCGCCTCGGCTATTCTTTCATTCTTAGTATTCGGTAGATGAATTTCTCAGTTACCTTCCACGTTTTCTTTTTTTGTACTATCATATCAACCAAGTAATAATTTTTTTAGTTTTTAGAGTGAGAATTTCACTCTTCTACAATGTGGTAATTTTTGTATTTTTTGGTAATTTGCTGGTCGTATTATACATTTTTTCCTATGCCAGAGGGGATGTTAGGTCTAAATACAATATTTATTTATAAGATGTTTGAACTTTCGGATAAAGGCTACGATAGTGTTAATTTATCCATATCGTATTCAGTTTTTTTTTAAATCATTGCTTTTATAAAATCTATGGGAAATGTTGAGTTACTAAATACTAATATTTTGAATAAATATTTTATACATTTTATAAAATTTACCATCAACACTCTTCGTTGAGGAATGTATAGTTTAAGGATGTTTTTGAACAAGATTTTCAAATATGAAGAGTTTTTCAATGTATTAATTTTAGTTTGTGGTAAAATAATAAGAAAGCTGATGTTTCAATAAAAAAATTTAATTTTCACAATTTTTCATTACTTGTAATCTAACAGTAACACAATTTAAAACGATCTTGAATAGGACTTAGCTCATTTTTCGACTTGTGCGTAACTTATCTTCATTGCACTACATGTATTTGCCTTATGGCATTTCAGATTTTTAAAACAGCCGTAAGCCACGAAATCATGACAAGCGCATACTCATTTCATTACTTGTAGCACAATAAAATGTTACCCAGTCGGGACATGTATTTTGTATACACCTGAATTTGTGTATTTATTAAATCTACCTCAAAACTTTTCTTGGGTTATTTGTAGTTCTGTAAGATGGTATAATATCGATGTTTAATAGTTATTTTTTCAAGGTGTGCTCGAGTTTATAGCCGTATTCGATGGGAATATAGCCTATTTAATTTTATTTTTGTTGTTTGGAGTTTTATGATTTAAATGCAAATGCTAATAAAGGCCTATTGTCTTCGGTTGTAAGGCATTGGAAGCAGCTATTTGTTTAATTATTGCAAGTTCTTTATCGAAGTTTTCCATAGTAATTGTGATAATTAATAGACGGCGAATAAAACTGTGATATAATGGTTGTATCCGTTCAGGTTGGTTTTATATACATGTTATACTTATAGCTGTTATTATGTTTTAATATACGTATGTTCAGAAACTAGATTGTGACGGACCATAATAAGGCAATACACTATTTTAATTACTATAAAAACCTGGAGTCTGGAAGTACTAAAATGTTTATTATATTGTTGCAATTACTTTGAACTGAATCAATTGATTAGTTTCATTTTAAGAAAGTCGTTTACATTTTTAGAATATTCTATTAATATCTACACTTAAGTACACTTTCTTTTGTGTACACCAAAGGAATATTTTGCAAACATATTATCAAAAACATAGTACTACATTACAATTTGTTCTATAAATATATACAGATTTATGGGTATTCTTTAAAAAAAAATATCACTTATAAATTAGCCTTATGTGGTGTTATTGCTATGGCTTTAATTTTATTGGGTCTGCTATGTTTAACGCGATATAAACAATGTAATTTATTATTAAAATATCATGAAGGACTTGTGATAAAACAGTTCTGTGATTTGAAACCTAACTTAATATAAAATAATTCCGTAATATTATTAATGTTGAACTCTTGGGTAACAATCATAAGTCCGAATGTTTTACAAAATAATTTTGTTTGTACCTAAGTCTAAGCTAATTTGATTGGTTCTTCAAGAAGTAGGACATAAAAATATTTGGCAGGCTAATAACATAACTCTGTTATCTCACATGATATAATAACCTATATAATGTGCTCTTAATCACACCGTATAGTTTATCTAAAAACAAACACTTTGATGTTGATAAACAATGTATAAAGAAGATTACAAACGTAAACAGTAACATTACAAACGACCTGATAAAAACATATTCACAAAATAATTTTCTAAATTTGAACTTATCTTTTTCATTAATGGACGTCGTATTGATACGAAAAAGCACTGCTAAATGTATACCAATATATTCGTTATTATTTACTAGGTTTCTTTATTGCGCCGCCTTTCTTTTGTTCTTCATAAAACTTGTGCATTGGCATAATTATAACAGCCTATGTAAACAGTTATGAAATATCACATCATTATAAAATAAAATAACATATGCAATTATACACAATTTTAATAAAACAACAAAATAAATTAATAGATATCAATACGAAAAAAAAACCAATGTTCGACCGCGACCCTCTTGCCCTGTTTTGCACTTTTAGGGTTACTATATAAACATTTTTACTTGCAAAACCCTCCCCCTCTTAACAGAATAAGGGTAAAATTCATTAAGTTTTCCTAATATAACGTCCTAAAAGTTTGGAGTTAATCCGTGTAACAGGTTTAAAATTACGAAGGGGTTGCGGAACTTTTGCTTCACTCTGTATAATGCAGTTGTATGTTTTAATATCAGAACGATATATTTGCGTCAGGATCCCATACCCTTAGACAATCGATATCTTACATTCGACTTGGGATCAGAAGATGCTATGCACTTAACGCAATAAGGGTACAAGTTACCACTAATCTAATTTTAATTAAAACTTCCTTCCTATACATCCGGTACGGAATCACTTCCCTCTATAGTTACTTCATTATCAAAGTTTTAACTCCGTCTCTTTGCACTTAGTTCGTCAACAGAAAGCTTTTGAAATTGAAACGTAGTTAAGAAGCAGTTTTAGATTCCAGTAAACCTATTTTTAAATAAATATCTGCATTTATTGCGAAAATATGGAAGTAGGGCTTGCATTGTTACTACTGTACAATACTCCCTTATTACACCAAACTCTAGAATAATTTCAATCCTTTAAATTGATACTTTCATCGTTTTTCAAGGTTCCAAAATTGTTTATTATTTTATATTTAATTTTAGATTAACTGTATTTAGTTGTGTAATTAAATAATGCATCTAGTTGCCTGGCACTCCCATCGGAAACACACAACACATCTTCCACCAATCGAATATTTTCTTTAGCAAGGGACTATTATTACCTCTAGATGCATTATTTTCATAATTTTTCAATATAATTTCTGTACATACATGATAATTGAAGGACATTTCATTTCGCAATAATATACTCGTAGTACAAATGAAAATAGTACGCCAACGAGGTAAACATTTTAAATTAAGATTAAATTTAATTGGTAATTACTTTTGATAGTACTGTAATTGTGAAACTGTTATATTTTACAGTATTTCAATACTTAGCAATCTAACAGAATTTTTATAACTTTTACTAATTTTACCAACACAAAAATTTATTTTAATAGTGTTGTTATAAACTTAGCGTAAGTAAATTGTTAGCATTTAAAATTGAAATCATTATACAGGGTGTCCCCGAACTCTCTGGACCCCTTTTGTGGATATGTTCCTGGGATCCAGACAAACATATTTTACAATATAACCATGTTGCTTATTTTTTCGTCTGTCTGTCTATATGTATTTTTTACAAAATACTTAATATTTTTGGAAGTAGAAAAGATATTGAGCTCAAACTTTGTATACCTATTTTTTACGTGACTTTTTATCACTGTTCAAAAATTAGAACATTACTTTTAATATTTTCAAAATGGCGGCCGTTTATAATTTTTAATGTAAAATATCTCAACCACGTTTATATTGTAAAATATGTTTATCTGGATCCCAGGAACATATCCACAGAAGGGGTCCAGAGAGTTCGGGGACACCCGGTATATTATACTAGCATACAAAAATACCTTAGTTATTTATAATGATATAATGAAACTACAATAAATCATAGTACAGTAGAGTCCCGCTATTCTGAAAATCTGTCTATTCCGAACAGAGTTCAGAACAAAATACCGATTTTTTTACATAAAAACAGGAGAAATCAAAAAGACGTTTGTGAAAAAACGTACATTTATTGTTATACAAATAAGTTAAATAGAGACATACATAGAGCCTAAGCTTGATGAAAACGCCTGAAACGAAATTGGAATAGAAGCTGGTTTTGTTTCTTCACGTTTTCCTCCACATTTGCGGGAAGGAAGCTACCGCTGACGGTGAAATAAGGAAGGACCTATACCGGGTCCTTCAGAAATAAGGAAGGATTGGATACAACAGCTAGGCACTAGTAGTTTTGTTGCCATCTGCCAGTTGCGTTCATCCGTTTTCGTTATTTCGAACGAATTAAATTTTTTCCTAGATCTTTTTTCAAGACGATGCTGTACTAACGGACAGACTGCGGGATGACAAAACGAACAGTTCGAACAACCTATCTCTCCCTTTCGTTTTTAGAAGAAAACAGAATTGTAACTCAAAGGAAGGAAAAAACGGATGGTGTAAACCTACAGTAAGGCGAGGTCAAGAGCATTATCCGCTTCTACGTGTGATAAGAGTTCAGTTTGAGAGTTCACATCCTCCGAGCCGATCAAAGCTGTATAGAACTAACACTAGCAGATTTCCCCGCACTTAATTTACGCCTTAACAAGCCAATATGTTGATATTATTCATGAAATCCGCCTATTCTGAACTACAGTGTTCGGTCCCCATTAGTTCGGAATAGTGGGACTACTGTATTTTATAAATCATTTAAATTACAAAGACCTTGGAAAAATCTATTTCCCAATGCAAGAAATATTAACCTTTAATAAAAACCTCTTGTATCTGGTCCATTACTTTCAATCAAAATTATTTGTATATTTTATTGAAAATTTTTATAACTACACGTTTTTCTCATAGATTTGTTTTATTAAAAATCGTTAGATAGATTTAACAGACCCTATATAGGCTTAGTAATTCAAAGACGTTTCATTTGTTCTTTTTTCTGTAAACCCAACTATGCATTAGATGGAATAAATATTTGATTCACGTGTTGTGCACGTCCATTGTTTGTTTCGCATTTCTTACGATTAATTATTCTGTTCCGGACATCGTAACGTAGTATCGCAACGACTAACAACTCAATGTTTTGCCAGTTGAACTATAGTGCCGTCTGTTCGCCTTCGCCGATGCTACGCGAAGGCGAGAGTATAGAATTTAATAGCAAACCCGTTCTCTAAAAAAACTAAAAACTTTTCCTTTACCGCCTTTTTTATAGTTTTTTTTAATACAACTACAAATATTTCATTAGCAATAAAAACAATTCATAGCATTTTTTTACGATTTTATTTATTTAAAAAAAAGGGAATTTTAAAACATAAAAAGTACACAACAATTTGTAATATTAAAATCCCTTGGAAATAGCTCGGTGTCTAGGGAAGACTATCATAGTTAAGTAAAAGTGAATTTTATTTGATTAATAAACTTACGTTGGATTTTTCTGAACGCATTAACTTTACTTTAGAGTCTGCTAAAAATCGTACTTTGTTATAAATTCAATTAGATCTGAATAGATCATATGTTTTAATGGTGTGTAGTAGGTTTGTTTTTTAGTGAGGAAAACATAGTGTTGACTACAAACTTTTATTTTAAAAGCGTTAACACTTAAAGGAGTTGAAATTTATGTAAGTAAAATACAAAATTTATAAAACTAAATAATTATTTAATAGATTTTCATTTGATTCTTGAGAATCAACAAATCGGGTATGTCCGAACAGGTTAATCCAAAAAATATCTTCGGATGAGCTCATGTAGTTTGACAGTCGTTAGTTACCCAAATTCTTTAATGATCAGTAGGAAAAGTGTTCTTTATAAGAAAGGATCATCAATGCGTATAGTTATACAAATTACTGAAAGAGGAGTACTGAAATAGGTCTCGATAATGGAGGAACTCCGAAACGCGTCGACAAACTTAAATGAAAGTGTTACGTTAGGATTGGCAGAAAATTGTACTAAAACTTATTTCATTGATCCTAGCAGATATAATAAGAGAACTGAAATAGGTCTCGATAATGGTGGAACTCCGAAACGCGTCGACAAACTTAAATGAAAGTGTTACGTTAGGATTGGCAGAAAATTGTACTAAAACTTATTTCATGGATCCTAGCAGATATAATAGAGTACTGAAATAGGTCTCGATAATGGAGGAACTCCAAAAAGCGTCGACAAACTTAAATGAAAGTGTTACGTTAGGATTGGCAGAAAATTGTACTAAAACTTATTTCATGGATCCTAGCAGATATAATAAGAGTACTAAAATAGGTCTCGATAATGGAGGAACTCCGAAACGCGTCAACAAACTTAAGTGAAAGTGTTACGTTAGAATTGGCAGAAAATTTTACTAAAACTTATTTCATTGATCCTAGCAGAT
>JAGFPH010001739.1:216182-229478 GCA_018207615.1 Philaenus spumarius
AACGCGTCGACAAACTTAAGTGAAAGTGTTACGTTAGGATTGGCAGAAAATTGTACTAAAACTTATTTCATGGATCCTAGCAGATATAATAAAGAGTACTGAAATAGGTCTCGATAATAGAGGAACTCCGAAACGCGTCAACAAACTTAAGTGAAAGTGTTACGTTAGGATTGGCAGAAAATTTTACTAAAACTTATTTCATTGATCCTAGCAGATATAATAGAGTACTGAAATAGGTCTCGATAATGGAGGAACTCCGAAACGCTTCGACAAACTTAAGTGAAAGTGTTACGTTAGGATTGGCAGAAAATTGTACTAAAATGTATTTCATGGATCCTAGCAGTTATAAGAGTACTGAAATAGGTCTCGATAATGGAGGAACTCCGAAACGCTTCGACAAACTTAAGGGGATCCGAGCCCTTCGGCAACTTTTTTAAAGTTTTTTTATTTTTTCAACTATTTTATAGGTTTTTTACCTTTAAACCCTCTAAAAAAAAAGATTTGTAAGAATAAATTTTTTTGTCCATCCCATATTTTGTGTTTTATATGGGTTTTAGTGGTTTTTTGTACCAAATTTCACGTTTAAAAAAAATTTGAATAACTTTTTTGTTTGTGAAACAATTGAAATGATTTTTTTTCTCATAATATTCATGTGCTAATACAACTTATAGAGTATTGAAAATTTTCTAGCTTGCATAGTTAAAAATATATGTACTTTTAAATATTCACAATAAAAAAAAAATTATTTTAAATATAATTTTTTTTATTAAAAACCTATTTGATAAGGTAAATTATTTTCCATGCTCTAAATTGTTACAAAAGGTAAACAATGAGTATGTAGTCAGTAACAATTTAAAAAATTTCATATATAACATGAATTTACACTTATTTTTAAAAGGTACTACCTTATAGAACATTTCATTCCAAACAAAATAAAAACAAAATCATCAAAATTGATCAGTAATTAAATTTAATATATATTTTTTTTCGAAACACTGAAAATTTGCTGAATTGAGCCTGGGATTTTATGCAGATACATAACAGATAATGGTTGGGATTTTTGGAACATATGAAAAATTGGATGTCGTGAGCCAAAGGGTTAAAATTTATTATTTTCGTTTCAGATACATTTACTAGCATTCTATTTCCTATCCACCATTGCCTTAAAATATTTAAACGGTATTTTCTGGATTTGCATTCACACACAGGTGTGCTGCTTCATCCGCAAATGCGCTGATTTTACATTTGAAATGTTTACCTAAGAGACATTTAATGTATATTAAGAATAATTCTGATGATAAAAGAAATCCCCTGTGGGTAACTTTTTTTTTTGGCTTGGTGCGAAACGTAAATCTTTGGCTTTAATAAATTAGAAGTCTTAGATAAATTTCAATAATTTGCAAATAAAAGAGTCTAAAGTTTACCGATTTCGACACATAATTTCTTGTTATATTTTTAGAAAAATGAATGAATCTAGTGTAACACTTTTAAAATTCTTTATTGTACTTTTTATTTCATAAGGTAGAAGACAAGATACTAACAAAGTTGATGAAATTATTGGTAAAAGACAAGTTGGATGGTACATTTTTTAGGAGGCAGGTGTAAACTACCATTACGTGTTTGAATTTTATAATGAGGAATTTAGTATATAAAGTCAAGAAACTAAAGGAATTTTCAGTGACAATAAGGAAAGTCCAGTTTTGTTTTGCTAGAAAAGGTGGCAGATAGCAACATCCTCTATCCCTAAAGAGTGTGCACCTGACTTTCTACAGTAAACCATGCGTGATGAATAAATAGATGGTATTAATGTAAATAAGTTATGTTTTGTTTATGTGTCTTAAGATGAGTTCTGTGTACAGTAGAGTCCCGCTATTTCGAAAATCCGCCTATTCCGAACAGTGTTCAGAAAAAGTACCGATTTTTTTAAACATAAAAACAGGAGAAATTTAAAAAAGTTTGTGAAAAAACGTACATTTATTGTTATAAAAATAAGGTAAATAGAGACATACATAGAACCTAAGCTTGATGAAAACGCCTGAAACCAAATTGGAATAAAAGCTGGTTTTGTTTCCTTCACGTTTTCCATCTGTTTTGTTGGAAGGAAGCTTCCGCAACAAGCGTCCGGTGAAACGGATACATTCGTTTCAAAGAAAGAAGGAAGGATTAGATCCAAAGTCAAGCAGTAGGCACTTTAGTCATTGTTAGTAGTATTGTTGCCACTTGCCAGTTGCGTTAATCCGTTTTTCTCCTCCGTTTTTGTTATCTCGAAGGAATTTCATTTTTTCTCGATCTTTTTTCAAGACGATGCGCTACTAAAGGACTGCCAAAACGGACAGTTCGAACAACCTATCCCTTTCCTTCCGTTTTTAGAAGAAAACGGAATCATATCGCAACGGAAGGAACAAAATGGTTGGTGTAAACCTACAGTAAGACGAGGTCAAGAGCATTATCCGCTTCTACGTGTGATATGAGTTCAGTTTGAGAGTTCACATCCTCCTCGCTTTCCTCCGAGCCGATCAAAGCTGTATAGAACTGACACTATTGCAGATGTCCCCGCACTTAATTTACGCCTTAAGAAGTCAATATGTTGATATTATTCATGTAATCCGCCTATTCTGAATTCCCACTAAACCAAACAGTGTTCGGTCCCAATTAGTTTGGAATAGCGGGACTCTACTGTATTTGTATTTATGACTGTGTTTTATAAGATGTGATGATGACAATCTTATTAAACTTATAGTATAAACTTTTAAATTAACAGACAACCCTGGTTAGAAATACAAAAACGTTCAATGAATTTTATATTCAGGTACTATAAGTTTGTGAGAAATTAAGTTAATGTAGATGATCGTTGACGTGTATATGATTTAACTATCGGAACTAAGTTATAAATTGGAAGTAGAACTGAAAGAACTATTCTTCAATAATAAATTAATGTACTTACATTAAGTAATGTAAAGTTTATTCTGCCGGACTCTATTATGAAAAACTACTTTTGTATACAGTTTAATCAGATTATAAACGAACGGATGTCCGCTCTTATGGATTAATCATGTTAACGCAGTGATTGGTTCTCGACAAATCAATCGATGGTAGTAAACACGAGTACGTGTGTTGCATCTACAGCTTCTTGTCTTCATTATCGAACAATCTATGTGAAATCATTATACACGATGGGTAATGAATTTTTGTCACTGAAGCCGGATTAGGAATGACTCTTGCGTGCATACTGTAAGCTAGTGTAACGTAGCTAGCTTATATTTAAAGTGGGTAATTTTACTTATATGCGAAAAGGAAATAAGTTGGGTTGAATTTGGTACAACACGATAGAAACTAGTATACTTTGCTGGCAATGTGACCGCTCAGAATTTCGCAAAAAAAAAGAAAGAAACTAGCACACGATTTAAAAAAATAATGTGTAAAAAGAGTTCTGTGTACGATGTTAATTTAACAATTAATGTATACAAAATGATATACTCTCGTTTTCCTTTATTTCCATTATTTTCTGGGTCTTTTCTGTTATATCCCCGCATTTACAAACTATTTTCTATAAATAGAAAATAGGATTAATCGGGATAGAACTACAAATGTGAAATATAATATTTAGGCCTACTCACCATTTAAACGTATAATTGTTGGGGAAAAAAATTATAATTTTTTTTAAACGTTAGCGCAACTTTACTATTCGATTCTAGGCTAACCTTAGCAAAATAAATGCAAATATAATAATAAAAAAAAAAAAAATTCCTAAAAGGTTCTAACCTAACCTATTTAGTCACAGTATGTTTAACTGTATTCAACATTTAACAGTAAAATGTAAATCAATGTCTTTGTCTGCAAAAATATTAGGCTTAGAGTCGAATAGTAAAGTTACGCGTTTGCGATAACCCTTATCTAATATCAACAAAAACTGGAAACTTCCTTCCTTATATGTTATGAAATAGTTATAAATAGTTATTTGGACATTCCCGATTAATCCTCATTCTATAGAAAATAGTTTGAGAACAGACAATAGTTTTAGAAAATAGTTTGTAAATGCGGGGATATAACAGAAAAGACCCTATTTTCTTATTTGCGAATTATTTACATCCACATATTAAATAATGATTATTATTTTATGATTATGACTCCATTATTATTTGTTAAGGGTCTTCTATACCTTGCGTAAAACAGAAAAAATATGCACTTCGTACTAACGTGTTTCAACCTCTTAAATTGTTCTTAAAGGCTTTGTGCTTTTGTCTTATATCTCATAATTGAACAAAAATCGACAGCAACTCATTTTAATCAACAGTTAAACTGAGTAAAATCAATTATTTTTACTGCATTTTTGGGGAGTTTTAAGCAATAATTTCAATATTTTAAGCTAATACGTAAAAAATATAAATAACCTTCTTTATAACTTAAAGTAGTTTCCTAGATTATGAATTTAAAAATAGAATCCGAAACATGTTATTACGAATGCATGTTTAAACGATTTTGCGACTTTTTTATTAAAATCATATTGTACATTTGGGAGTTTTCTTCAAAGTAAAGAAGAGCCTTAATGCATTTTATATATATTTTAAAATAAACTTTACACGATATGTTGTGATATGTATATATATATATAATTATGTTATTTAAAAAATGCTTTCTAGTACCCACATTATTGTACCGTAACAGACTTTAAAAAATAACAAAAACACAATGCCGTTAACACATTTATCATAACACACATTTTATTTTATGACTTATAACAAGATCTAATTAATCTCTTGGGTTTGGTCATTATTCATTAATGAAAGGTTGACGACGTCAGAGAGATAAACCTTTATGAAGCTTATTGCAATATCCATCCCAAAGAGATTTATAGCCCTTGTAAAGTTTTCTTTCAACATTTATAAAGAACTTTAAAACATCTCCACTAGCTTGGTGTCAACTCCTTATACATAATATAGTATTTTTTATGCTTTGATGTCAGGGTTCTTTTTAAAATTGTTCTTTACAAATTGTAAATGTAGCTACTGTAAATCTTTGAAATAACTATATCAAAAGAAAATTACTTTTGTGTGTCACATATTCATACCCTATGTTTTATAAGCTCAATAAAGTGGATAAATTAGAAAATAAAAATATGGAAATATGGTTAACTGACACACAACGTCTTACAATGCTTTAAAACAAAGAATTGTTCCTATTGTTTTACACATGTTTCCAAATAAAATGTATTAGATTGGAATAGATTCGTGTATTCTATTATTTTTAACTAATGTTAAAATAATAAAAGCAACAAACCGTAAGCAGCACTACTGCATTACTATAGCCTAATTTTCTTATCAGGAAATAACTAGTATTAAATACTGGGAGTTTCATATTAATGTTGTTCTTTGTTCCGGGAACTGTTCCAAAAAACACCTTTGCACAGGATTATAGTAAATTTAATTATCTTTCGAATGATATGGCTCACAAATTGTACTCGGGTTTATGAAAGGTATAAATAGTGCAATTACCTTACATGCATAGTGAAAAAATCATTTATCGGGAGCTTCCTATCAATTTTGTTCCTTGTTCTGGGGACTGTACCTGAAATACCTTTGCACAGGATTGTAGTAAACTTAATTACCTTTCGAATGATACAGCTTGTAAATTGTACTCGGGCTTATGAGTGGGCGAAATTGCGCAATTACCTTATATTGATAATGAAAAAATCATTTATCGCGAGCTTCCTATCAATTTTGTTCCTTGTTCCGGGGACTGTACCTGAAATACTTTTGCACAGGATTGCAGTAAATTGAATTGCCTTTCGAATGATATAGCTCACAAATTGTATTTGTGCTTATGAGTGGGAGAAATTGCGCAAAAACCTTACATGGATAGTGAAAAAATCATTTATCGCGAGCTTCCTATCAGTTTTGTTCCCTGTTCCGGGTACTGTACCTGACATACCTTTGCACAGGATTGTAGTAAATTTAATTACCTTTCGAATGATATAGCTCACAAATTGCACTCGGGCAAAAGTCGTTAGAGAAAGAGCTCATTATTGTTACGTCACTGAAACCTTGCATAAATTAAACTGTGTTTTTTAAATGGCAAAATTTTGTTTAACGACTATTCTCAAAGAGTTTCGAAAACATTTAAAAACGAAATTTCATTAAATTCCTGAGAACCTTACAAAAACGATACATACGAACATTGCTCGTTTAATAGTGCAGGATTTAAAGAAACCTTCTTAGTTGAAATCATGCATCTGTAAAATTTGTCAGCTGATTTTCCCTTGCTGTCAAAATATTTTCCTTTGCACACCAATTTAAATTTTCGTCCACCAGTAGCTCTGGCTTTGCTGTCCAATGCAAATTGTGCGTTTGGAACAGCTGGTATTTTTTGGTAACGATTAAAGTTTTAAAACAAACAGACTTGTCTGTTATTTTATTTTAAGAAGTTGATGGAATCAAAATTGCAAACAACCTATTGATATTATTTTAATATAAAAATATAAATATTGTAATACTGTTTATTTTCTTTTTGCCTTATTTTTAATAGTCAATTAATAGTCGTTGCAATAGTTTTTGCTAAACAATTTAAAAGCTTAAATGCTAGTTTATGTTATACTTATTGTTTTTTGAAGTATGATGAAAATTATAGTTGATAACTTGACTTGAAATGTGTTATTTATTACAAAATAATTTAAAAAAGAAAATCTGTATTGTAGCTTTTCATTTATGTTTTTAACGTCATAATAGGCTATATTATAAATTTAACATTTAAAAACGTGGATAAAATAATTTATTATAATATTAATAGAAGGGATTTCAGTTAACTAAAAATAACTTTCGTTAGTGTAAGTATTGCATTTCATTGAAAACCTTCGGTGATTTCCTGACTTATAACGTCAGTTATTATGTTATAAAACTAGATTGTGTTATTTAAAGTTTAATACTGCATACTGGAATTTTTTAAATAGCTTAAGAACTGCAAACCATTATAAAACATACTGTAAAGTTCGATTTCATTATCTCACTCTTTTCTGGAGTTATATTATTTGTAAAAACACCAAATTTGAGAGATACAGGAAACCATTTTAGATATCATATCAGATATAAGTTTCTGTGGTGTTTTGGGATTGTTTTAAATTCAAGAAACAATGCAACAATTTATTGTTATATGAATTTTTATGAAACAATGCAAGAAAAATTTTATTAGAAAATACGTGACCAGTGCAATTTACTTATATTGAGTAAATCACTTATAATCCTTGTATTGAGCGAAATTCTACTTATATTCTTATTGATAACTGCTATGGTGCTTTAGAAATATGAGTAGTACAGTACTTCCATGTACGCAGTTTCATTGTAACTTATTGCCCTGGCGTTTACAAGAGCACGGACCAGTTCTATTCACCGCTTCTCAAGAGCTGTTCTTGTGAGTTCAAGTGTTGCAACCCTTCTTTTACACGTTGAAACAGTTCTTATTACAGCAACCATTCAAATAAAATGAAATCCTTTCAGGAATATTCAAATGGAAAGAAAATTAAAACCCCACTTTTAAAAATAGCTAGACGAAGTAAGCTGTATTACAGAACTTTAGGATAAATAAAATAAAATAAAGTAGGTAAAGTATATTTTTGGGTTCTCTAATTTAAAAGAATACCACAACCCTTTGTTTAGCGATACATTTTTCTAGTGTTGGAAAGTCATCACGATGCTATTTGTCGTAATTATAAATATGTTTGCAATCAGAACTAAAAAGTAGTTTACTTTTTTTTAGAAAGGAGGGGCAAATTTAAATGCGCCATAATAAATATTGTACGATTCTATCGTGTGTCTTTAATAATATTAATACTTTTAAAATACTCTTTTGGTAGTAGATTTCTACAAATTTTGGAAAATGTGGCCTCTTTTCTAAAAGTACTGCAGTGAAATTATCTTTTTAAATTTATTAATCCATATTGTGTTCATAAATACTGTTTTTGCCGATATATAATATTCCAGAGAAGAGGCAAAGCTTACATAAAATACTTAAATGAATTCAGTCTCGGACTCAGGCAAGCTCTAACAACTGCTTTGGTTTCTCTTCTTATGCTGTCAGGTGTCTTACCATAATTGCCATATGTAATTGTAGGTGTTTGTTATCCAAATTGGGATACAATCTCCGGATTCACTTTGTAACTTATAACATATATCCTTTAGATCAGGGCTGTCCAAAGTCTATGCACTGGAGGGCCGCATTTTTCTAAGAACCTAAGCCAGGCCCGCAATATGTACTGTATATATAAATTAAGTTGTAACTTAATAGATATATATATTTATACATAAATTTCGTTGTAACTTAACACATGTATAATATAGTATTTCCCGCTTTGCCCGTTCCAACTAAACAAAAGCATCATTTTATATTGGCCCACATATTAATAATTACCTAGTGGTACGAGTTCTAACAACATTTGTTGTATATTTATTATACTTTAACGAAACGGGTGTTCCCGCAGCTGAATTAAGTCGCTTACGAGTTAAGGGTTATTGTTTCAATTTCTTTAACTGGCTTATTTTGGGTTTGTTGATATGTTAAATTCTTGAATTTCGGGGTGGGAACATCCCGTTATCCCCCCTGGTACGCCCCTGGTTAGATTATGTTTCATCAGAAATGTTTTATCGCATTCTTCACAGCTATGAGGTCGTTGTTTCGGAATAACCAATGCAGGTTTTTCTTCAGAACTGTCTTGGGTTTGTTCCTGTACCATTACCATTTGACAAACTGACAGATGCTGTAGCTTTTTTCTGGAAATACTAGGCTTCACACCGTGGAAGTGGTAAAGCTGGAGCCAGAAAGTGCCTTGCTTCATCGTTCATGAAAAACCAGCTTCTGAACATTATCATGTAGGTGCGCCACGCAAACCTTAATACAAACTCAACACGTTCGATACAACAGATAATTTAAATGAAAGTCTATAACCAACCCTGTTCTCACACAAAAGACCACTAAAAAACATAATTTGCACTCTAAAAACTTCAAACTTTAAAGAGATTTTCTACTGCAGTAAAATTATAATTTAGGTAAATACCTAAAAATCGGCGCCTCCACCGTTTTGTTATGGGGCTCAATGAATGTTCTTTATACAAACCGCTTGGCTAACTATTATACTAGCATGTGAGAAGATTTGAAAAGATAAAATTAGTTTCACTTTATATTCAGATATCATAAACTTATATGTTTAACACTACAATATTATTGATCCTAAAATCTTTTGCTAACTCTTTAACTAATTATAATATCCAACTCACAAGTAAAACTGAATTCAAGAGACTGAAACAATAATGAGTATCCCCAATTTTACTTTAGTAACCCAAGGTATTGAACTTAATTATATTTCATTCCGCAAAAATCACAAGGTTACGCTCAACTTTTATCGTCTTTGAATACCGTTCTCGTTTTTCTCCTTCACTTCACTCCCGGCCAACAGACCCCGGTTTTTGTTCTCTCCCCTATTTATAACTTTTTCCCCACTCCTAAGTTTTACTTACTTTGTTGTTTATTGGTCTACTTACTCTATCTGGTATGTCGGATTGTGTCTATTCAACTCACAAAACTAGTTCATTCAAATCAAACTAAAACTAACTTGCGTAACATTACTTTAACAACAGTTTTAATTACATTACTTTTTTATATACATTCCTACACAATGCTTCCTGATGAATAATGCAGTGTAACATAGGACAACGAATACCGCTTTCTTTCAAAAGACCTGCCAGTCCAATTTTATGTCCTACCATTGCATTTGCTAAATCCCTTACAATGCAAGTACACTTTTCAAAAACCGCCAAATCTTTGACAGGTGCTTTGACAGCTTCAAAAATGTCAACCCCCTTTGTTGTCCCCTTTAATGAACACATGTTAAGAAGTTCCTCTTGGGTTGAATATTTACTTTGAACAGTGAACAGTACGAAGGAAAATAAGAAGTCGACTGATATCCGTTCGGTCTGTACTTTCATCTAAACACAATGAAAAATATGATCATTTTTTAATTACTCCACTTAATTTGACAGTTATGAGTTCAGCCAAATCAGCCACCCTCCTTGCCACAGTCTGATGAGATAAAGAAACATTTTCAAAATTGTCTGCTATATTTAATTATTACCACCAAAAGCTTTTGCCATTTCAATAGCACATTTTTTACTAGAAGTCCGTCACTAAATGGTATTTTTTTTCTTAGCAAGTTCTAACTAAACCATGTAAGATGTACTTAAACTTGATTTTTGACCCTTACAAACTTCAGTAAACATGCCGGTTTATTGTTTCAGCTTTTTCTTATAGTTTTCCAACACTGCAGATCTGGCGGCCCCCTGATACACCTTTAAGTTATTTTTATGAAGTGACATATAATGTCGCTTCAAATTAAATTCTTTCTGATTAGACAAAACTTGCATACACACAACACACTGAAGGTTTCCGAAATTTTTCGTAAACTATTCACTTTCCCACTTGGACTGGAACGATCTATGTTCATCTTCAAGTTTACGATTTTACACATTTACTCATTCTCGTAAGTATTTCACAATAACAACTACATTACACAGACACAAATACATAAATTGACTAATTTTACACATTTGCTCTTCTATACTGACTAGAAACACTGAAATTATTTGTGTTTAGAGTTTTCTCCTAGTAGTCGAGACTATCCGCCCCCATCAATCAGTACAGTCCCGTTACGGAACCGATGAAGTACATTCTTTTCAAAAACCTACCCATAGCCATATTTCCACGAAGTCACAAGCAAATATAAATGATACATGATACTAATTTTTTTAATTTTTTATTACACGTTACCTCAATAGAAAATGTTTTTGTATTTATTTGCTGTATTGTAATGGTAATAATAGATTTACGATAGTAATGTACATTTTTTTAACATGCAAATAATAATTTTTCTGGATGAGCTCGGGGGCCGCAAACAATTGTTTCGAAGGCCGTACGTTGGACAGCTCTGCTTTAGATAATCCCATACAAAAACCAGAAATTCGGTTTAGCCAACCATCAAAGACCATTGGTTCGGTAATACGTCAAATTTTAATTAAAAATTATAATTTAAATAACCTAACAATTTTGTTTGGGTTGATCATTTTGTTACCTAACAATACAGCGGCATATTTGCCTCATTCACATGTGTATTGGCATAATGTGATTTGTAATGAAAAATGTATTGTTCGTGAAATTTATTACGAAAATTCAGTCTAAAATCATCCCCCTCGGGTTAAGTTGCATCTGTAACAATTGTATTTAAACACCATTGCCATTGTGTGGAAAGTAAGCCTTCGTATTATCAAGTTTCTATCAGTCAGTTCTGTGAATAACCCGTTACAATGACAGCTCGTTATCTATTGACAATGTACAGAGTCTATACTGGGGACAAATGGCCAACTAGCCGGAAGAATAAAAGTAAAATTGTGTTTATTTACTTCGAATATCGACTAATTAAATTGGTCCAAAGTTTAGTTGGGTATATTTAATCGAATATTAATAATACAAGTAATCCTGCCTTCGTAATTTGCCTGTGATTTTTAATAATAATAATAATAGTTGTTATAATCAAACAACTCTGGGAGAACCCTGTTTTCGCTCCGCTCGATCACAATTGTGATCAACATAAATAATTTTAGTTTCATGATTTTGGTATCCAAGTCACTTCATAAAATGAAATAAATACAGGAAATTACTATATTATTTTACCTGATTTTACCTGAAGTCCGTCTTGTGACTTCTTGAATTGTCCTACTTACGACGCGTTTCGAGACCGTAATCTCATTATCAAGTATACAATATATTCATCACTGTGCAGGTCGTCATATACACACACAAACACATTAATAACACAAAATACACAACACATAATTTATAGTACGACACGGATTGAGCCGGTTGGTGTACACCATCTTATCGTCTATGATACACACACCATGTATACACTCTTTTTGTTTGTGTAAGTGACGAAGGGAAACCTGATAAACTTAAAAATGGCTGAATAGCCGAAACGGCCGTCGTTTAGCGACGAAAAGGAATATTGAAGACGGTAAGTCCTAAATCTAATACTATTATTACATTCACTAGTTCTCTTTTCGATTTGGTATTTGCGATTCTTTTATTCGATGGTACTCTTTAATCTCCTAAATACACTCACTTACCTTGTTTTACTTACGTTAGGTTTTTTATAAATTTTTATTAATTTAATATTTTTTTAATAATAATAAATTTTTTTATAAGTTTATTTTTAAAGGAGTGCGTTGGGAAAAAGGTTTTTTTTTTTAGAACAGATCACTTTTTAGAACAAGAAGCTCACTATCCATTACTTTTACAAAGCATAGGTTTATACTATTTTAAAATATTTAAATATTTCTAATATTTATTTCACTTAAACTTTCACACGGTGGACCATGGTTTAAATAACTTGTTTACAACACTGTTATTGATGAAACCTTGGTTCTCTATAAAATAAAGGTACAGTAATATCAAAATCGTAATAAGTGTGTTTTATTTATTTTGTTCACTGTCCGAATATTAATACGTTTCACAACATTCAGAATTCATTAAAACAATTAATAATGTAATTGCATTAAGTAGGTCTAACTGACAACTATTTGGGCTTAAGCCCTTGTAAGCTTCATTTGCAAAAAAAAAAACAAATGCTTGTAAGTTTCTTTATGGGAGCAAAACAGTTACGATTCATCCATCAGAAAAGGGTAATTTAGAAAGCGCTTGTGAAGGAACTGGAGAGGGCAAGAGAGTGGGGGGAACAGCTAGGAAGTTTGGCTCACATTACTCCACCCCGCCCGGTCATTGGTGCCGGTTCTACTATATTACATGTTCTGTGGTGATGATGCCCAGACTATTCATATAATATGGTGTTAGCTTTCCTGTATCGCTTGAATGTGATTGGAAAGCCTTTTGAATGTGTATCGCTTGCATGTCGTTTAGTTGTACTTAAGTGTATTTGAGTTTGTATGTGTGTTTCATTTGTTCCCTTTATAAACGTGAATTAAATGCTCTTATTTTTGGCCAATGATGATCAGGTTTTCGCCTTATGGAAATAAATTAATAAATAATCGGCCTACATTCTTAAAGTATAATTTGTTCAATTAAATTTATTAAGGTTATGTCCACTAACCAAATCATTGGCTTAATTAAAAAAACTAAAAAACACGCTTTTAGAGCATATCAAACTAAAAAGTTAAAAATAATTTTTCAAATAAGCTTCAAACAATAATAAACGATAAATACTAGCATTATTGTAAAAAAAGCGTGGGGCGCTTTGTCCATATTTCT
>JAGFPH010001739.1:238029-248032 GCA_018207615.1 Philaenus spumarius
ATCAACGGGCAGAGCTTCCGCTGCCCCGTGGTGTCTCTAAAAAGACTCACCCCTTTTTAGGTCAGTCAAGCGTATACATAACCATCCAGGTTACTCAACATAGCATTTTGCTTGTCTCAGCTATTGCTACACTTTTATATATCTTTCACAATAGCTTCTACTTTAGGTTCTCTTCTTGGGACTTATAAGCTTTACATTGCTTCCTAATAGTAATAATAATAATGATAATAATAATAAAGCCTATTCTAATATTAAGCCTTTGCTTATGCAATTATTCCTAACACGTTCTCAATCTAGATTAATTTTATTCTAAACCCATGCTTTATAGCTGCGGTCAAAACTGATGGGGGTACTAGCGGTCGGTGAAGACCCAGAAGCTGTGTGTAGACGTTGTTCAGGGAAACCCAATTGAAATTGAAATACCACATCAGAAACAACTAAATTTGATATTCAATGCAATAACTATGACAAAAATAGAATCAATACAAGTCGATAGGGATCTATTTCCGCTTAGCCATTCTCTATTCTCATTTACTTACAAATATATATTACATACATAATGATAACTACCTGTATAACCCTTTCTTGGTAGTAACCACAAAAACATCACAGGAAACAATTGTTCAAAATTTTTAAATTCTGTATCCCAGAGTTAATTTTAAAAATTGTACACATTATTAAGTTTAAATAGTTTCTTCTCTGACACTGCTGGTCTTCCATACTTCTTTAAGTATTGGTAGCTCAGAAAGAGGTTGAACCAGTGGACTATCTAATACTAATTTAGGGTGTTTATTTGAATAAAACCCTTACATTTGTTTAGTTGCGTAATTTTCTGATCTTGAATTTGTATTTGCATTATGTTCTTCCGTTGAATTTTCTTCAAATTTAGTTTGTTGCTATAGTATAAATAGTGTTGACTGTAAGAAGATGGTAAGTCCGTTCCATTTATTTTATATATTATGTAAACTATTATTACTTGATTGTTATACGAGAGTCTTTGAAATTTAGTAAAACTAAAATTATTTCATGTCCTTACGATTCTTTCTTTGATGAGAAAAGATTTGTCGTTGTTACTTTTTTGATTCAATTCAAAAATGTGTGGATAGCGAAAAATACATTTGAGTAAAGAATTCACTAACTAAACACAAATCCGAGGAAATGTTTTTGATTGATTGAGATTTTCTTAACTTCGCTATAACTAGATTAAACATATTTTCTTGAATTATATATTGCTTAAATTGTTTTCATTATAAATTAAATCTAATCTATCAACATCAATTTCCCAAACATCATCATAGGTAAAAAATTATATTCTTTGAGAAGTACAAATATGTGTCATTGTTACTTTTTTGATTCAATTCCAAAATGTGTGGATAGCGAAAAATACATTTGAGTAAAGAATTCATTAACTAAACACAAATCCGAGGAAATGTTGTTGATTGATTGAGCTTAACTTCACTATGACCGGATTAAACATATTTCCTTGAATTATATATTGCTCAAATTGTTTTCATTCTAAATTAAATCTAATCTATCAACATCAATTTCTCAAACATTATCATAGGTAAAAAATTATATTCTTTGAGAAGTGCACGTATTCAATTAACAATTTCCAATATCGATTTACAGTGTTCGATAAATTGTGACACTCCCCTGCCCATTACTTAATATTAATGTTGAAAATTCCACGTATTTCCTGCAATCGATCAGAACAAATTAAATATGTATGACGATATTTCAACATTACAAAATTAGCCAAGGTTTAACAATATGATTCAGCGAATGAATGTTCCGATTCACGCACATGCAAATAGTCTACAATAAATTATATAATTTGTATTCAACTATGATCTGACAGAAAGTATTATTTTGAGAGGACGAATTTTTATTTCGAAGTGACTACAATGAATGTTAATTTAGATTGTGATGACAGATAACAATAACTGATGCTCATAAATTAAAAAAAAAAAAAAAAAACACACACCCACCCATAAACAATACACACATAGGGGAAGGTGGGGCAAGACGGGGTAGAGGGCAAGACGGGGTAGCGTGATTTATTTAACCGACAGGTGCTCAACTCTGGTGGCAACAGTTTCAACTATCTCCAAGAAGAAGCACAAGTCTACATACAGACTATCGGCCATTTTGAGTGAAGCATTCATTGTCAGTGGAATAAAAGTTAGTTTGGCTGCGTTCTGATATAATTTTTGTGATTTTGAAAGCTGTGAAAGGTAAGTTGTGTTAAGATACTTTCATATATTAACTAGTGTATTCTGATAGTGTGTTTTCATGCTTACAAAATTATATAATTGATAACTTTACTACTGTTTTCAGTATAAAACCACTAAGGCTTAACCTAAAAACTGTGCTGTCGGGCAAGATGGGGTAGCCAGACTGAGGGCAAGATGGGGGTCTACCCCGTCTTGCCCCTCACTTTTACAAATCTGAGCAACTTGTAACATTTATTACTAAATTATTAATTACACACTTACAATAATATTATTATATTAATGAGAGTGAATAAAATGTGAAAGGAAACTAACCTAAATGTAAAAATATATATATTCTGGTTCTAACAGGTTTTGTTTTTTTGTTTTTAGGAAATGGTACGAGACTACAAAAGAAAATCCGATCGAGGAAAATGGAGCGAGGAAGCAATGATGCAAGCTGTTTTGGAGGTGACAAACGGTCGAATGGGATGTAAAAGAGCTGCGCAAACATTCGGTATTCCTGAAACAACCTTGGAACGTAAGGTAAAAAAGTTTAAATCAGAAAATGTTAAAGAAACCCCAATAGAATATTTTTTTAAAGAAAAACTAGGACCTATTTCAAAAGTTTTTTCAACTGAGGAAGAAAGCGAACTAGTTAACTATATTAAGCTAATGGAAACTAGACTGTTTGGTCTAAACACAAATGATTTAAAGAAATTAGCTTATCAACTTGCTGAGAAAAACAATAAAAATCATACTTTCAACAAAACAAAAGAAGAGGCAGGAAAGGATTGGGTTCGTGGGTTTTTGAAAAGGAATCCAACTTTATCAATTAGAAAGCCTGAACCTACTTCAATCGCTAGGGCCATGGCTTTCAACAAGGATAATGTTGGAAGGTTTTTTTCGTTATTAGCGGAGCTTTATGATAGTCACAAATTTACACCTAATAGAATATATAACTGTGATGAAAGTGGAATATCGTCAGTCTCTAAAAGTACCTCAAAAATATTGGCTACTAAAGGAAAGAAACAAGTAGGATCGTTGTCCTCTGCTGATAGAGGAAAAACCGTATCCGTGGAGATTTGTATGAGTGCTTCGGGCATATTCATGCCTCCACTTCTAGTGTACCCAAGGCAGAGGATGAAGCCTGAACTTCTTAACAATGGCTCTCCTGGTATGTGGGCTGAATGTCATGTATCCGGATGGATGCAAAAAGAGATTTTCGAAAAGTGGTTTGAAAGGTTTATCGAATTCTCTAGTGCAACAGTAGAGAAACCAGTCCTACTGTTGTTAGACGGCCATTCCACTCATGTGCAGAGCTTGAAGATAATTGATAAAGCTAGGGCTAGTGGAGTTGTCATTTTATGTTTTCCACCTCACTGCACACATCGACTGCAACCCTTAGACGTTGCTTTTATGAAGCCTTTGAGCGTATATTACGATCAAGAAATATCAAACTGGCTTAGGTCCAACCCAGGAAAAGCCGTAACAATGGGCCAAATCGCTGAAATATTAGGCAATGCCTTTTTGAGAGCTGCAACCATGACAACGGCAATAAATGGATTTAAAAGTACAGGAATCTGGCCAATAAACCCACACATTTTTCCAGATTCAGCGTTTGATGCTTCAACAACAACAGACAGACCAGAAGGCGGGGAAGAATCCCAAATTCAAGCTGAAACTGTTCCTTCTGGACAAAATGAATCTTTGAAAAATAGTACAAATTTGCTGCCACATATAAATGAATCTTCCAACGATAATGCCCAGCCTGGATGTTCTCAGTGGGTACCTAAAGAAAATGAAATCCATGAAGACAACGTAAGCCAGCAAAATACTTGTCAAGGGAAATTTTTGATTTCCCCTGAGCAGATAATGCCTGTCCCCCATGTTGGACGTAAAAATGTAAGAAAAACCAACCATAAAAAAGGAAAAACTGTTATAGTTACAAGCTCCCCATACAAACTAGAGCTCCTAGAATCAAGTCAAAAGAGAAATTACAAAGAGTCAAAAGGACACAAAACTAGACCAGCTGTTGCAAAGAAATCGCTCTTTGGTAATGTAGAGTCCAAAGAACTTGTCAGGAAGAAGAAAGAAATGAATAAAAAAGTCATTAAAAATCTAAATAGAAAACTAAAAATTAAAAAAATAAAAGTTGAAGAAGGAGAAGAAGATTCTACTTCAGAAGATGAAGAAGAAGATGCATCCTGCCTCTATTGCGGATACTTTTATTCTCAATCAGATGAGGGCTGGATCTCATGTTTAATGTGTGGAAAGTGGGCACACTGCTCATGCGCAGGGGAAGAAGATGATGACGATCAAACTCACCACATTTGTGATTATTGTAAATAAAATTGCATGCAAAAGTAACATATTATTTCTAAAAAATATTTTTTTTATATTTACCAATTTGATATATTTTATAATAAATAATAATATCTTTCATTCTTATATTATGTTACTGAACAGTTTGAATATAAATAAGATTGTATTGTGTCATTCTTTCAGAACTATCCTTCAAAATACCTGTTACCCCATCTTGCCCCTTAGACTACCCCATCTTACCCCGCATGTGGGGTAAGATGGAGTATTTACAATACTTTTTTTAAACTGCAATTTTATTAATAAAAAGTTAATAACTTTGATTTTTTAAATTTTATTATCAAAGGGAATGCTTTAATGTAAATGTTGGTATTAAATTTGTTTTTCAAGCTTTTCTAAAAAAAATTTAATTAAATCAAATTCCTTAAGGACCCCGTCTTGCCCCACCTTCCCCTATACATATAATATAAATAAACAAAATAATTACAGTTCATATAAATAAATTATATAGGACTGTAATGAAATCTTACACAACAAAATAAATACAAATTTAAAAACTCATAACATGTTACAAACACTACACCATCTTGGTTTTCCTAAATACTACTGAACACATTCAGACGGGATTTACACAGTGGTTAGGAAAGTGTTTACAACTACGAGCAACATTAGGCCTATAACAAGAACTAATTGTAGAGAGTGGAATAAACTATATGATTTCATATGACTAATAACGGATACTTACCGCAGAAGTCTAAAAATATTTTTATTTTGTTTACGAATAAATACAGTTTTTTTTAACACATTTACTTATAATAATGTTTTACTCGATAGCACCTGAACCTACTGATACCGTTGCTTTCCTAACAACCCACTGATATTTTGCTACCCCTTTTCTTCCTAAAACTGGAAACTTCTTGATTGAGCATATTGTGTTTTTTATTTAGACACCAAATACTTTGATATCAATGACACCCGATAACGGCAGAAGTTGTTCTTTCACATTTTCTCTTTTTGCCTGGTCTTTAAAATCTGACGAGTTTTTCCCACATACTTGGAAACCGGCGATAATCTTGTAAAATCTTTAAAACACTCACTATTTTTGTCTTTTTTTTTAATCACTTGCACACAATTTATTTCGAAACAGAAGCTGGCACGAGTACACACTTGATGGACGCGGTTTTCACGGTAATAATAGGCGAAGTTGTTCCATTTACTCAAGAGTATTCTCAACTATCTAGTCAAACAGGATAGTGCGAGAGCACTGTCGTGACTCATGTTTTCTACATGAAGTTAGATTTTGCAATAATTCTTGTGAAAATGTACGGTAAATGGGATTTAAAAAATACAGGTTCTTAATTGAAATATTTAATTATATCAAAATTTATCCCAAAATTGGTAATACGCATCGTTCCTTCTCATAAGTTAGTTTTATTAAAATAAAAGTTCGAAATAAATTGTTCTAGAAAAATATTTACCTATACTTTTATCAGAGATAAAATAAATATGAACAAACCTCAATAAATAATGATTATATTAGTGGTCTGAATTTTTTCAATAAACAGCTTAAGTGTTTTAAATAAACTTGCAAGAATTTAAAACTCAGAATTTTTTTTATATTCCTCTGTCTATGTATGTGCTATATTGTAACTTTAATGTTATCTAATTAAATATCTACCCTCAATGTTGTAATATATTTTTAATATATTTATTTGTTTCTTAAATTGATTTATATTTTGTTTAAAGATAATCTTAATAGATTAGACAAAGATCAAGTTAATTGCACTAAATGCATCTGTTGGATATTTTATAAGCTGGAATATATTTCAAAGAGGTTTCAGAAAAAAAATAAACAGAGAACAAAAATAAAAAATTCTTTAGGACTAAAAATATTAAAATAACACTTATAAAACAAAAGGGAATGCGTTAAACTTAAGAAAATGCACGTTGGTTGCTAATACTTTCAAATAATGAATTGCAAATATCAATACTTAAAGCAATTCCTATAAACTTCCTAAATAAACTGACAGTTAATAAACTGAGTTTGACATTGATTATTCAATACACGTTTGTACATTATATAAACTAGTGCGTAGTTTTATCAAATATTATTTTTGGGAACACGGAAAGTTCTGAGTAATTGAGTGGAAAAATATGGGACTTGTACACGCGAGCCACCCTTCTTGCATTCTCATTCAACGGAGGAAATAAACTCCTACGAAGATTACAAAACATCAAATTCGCATAAAAAGAAGGTTATACTTTAAACATAAACACAGTATTTTAATCATGAATACTGCAATGCCTTCAGAATTATATTTCAACTATTAAATGGGTTACGACCTTTTCTCAAGAGTTCGTTCAACAAGGCTTAGAGAAAGGCAATGACGAGCGAGTTTCCTGCTGTTGTCAGGATGGAGAAGGTTCTTCAAAATAAGGCGGGCAAACTGTTTTATTACTTTAATAAGTTTATTAAAGCATCAGAATTTATGTGCTGGAACGAACTTACAGCTACACTTACAAAGGTAAACACAAGCTAGTCCACCTTTGTGTGCTTTGGAGTATTTATTGCTAATTAATAAACATCAGCTACTGTTTGTGTGCAAGCCATTTAGCTCGACCACTATCAACATAGATCCAGAATTACTATTAAATGAAAGCTATAACTATTAATATCAAAGCGGAGGGTAGCTTTCACAAAGGACTGTTACACACGACTTCTAGACGACGACTTTATGCCTATGAACGTATGCTGATAATATTAGAAATCTCACCTGACCTTGTAATTTTCTCAAATCGCATTGCATCTATTTGCATCTACATTTAAATTGTAATTATAGTTTACAGAATATGTAACTAGTTTACTTCCGTAGGTATATTTCGATCTTTATAGACAGGCCTATATGTCAAAGATATACAGTATGAGAAAAAGTGTTCTAAGCCCTATAATTGTTAAAACGCGTTTTGTTGCAAACACTGATTTAGTGAACAAAATACGATGAGTTTTGCGGTTAAAAGGCTCCAAGTACCCATAAAAACTATAGCTAACTTTAATTAGATCGAACTAACTCAGATTTTAGGCATATTTTTTAACTATTAAAGCTCTTTATTTCTATGACCAACTTTGATCACTCTAAGTATAAAAATAATTTGATGTAAAGGTCTTGATCTTTAGATCCGTTGAAAATATATTTTACATTTTTATATTAAAATGCACCAACTTCATTGTTGATGGATGAAGTTATGTGTAACAAGCCTCAAAATGACACAATAAATGGAACCTTTCAGCTGTTTTCTGGCCTTGGGCGGATAAAAGAAGACATAATTAATTCCTTTTTTTGCATTTTCCCTTCATTACAGAGACACAAAAGAATGTTATTTGTGGCTTGACAGTTGTTCTGAACAGAAAGATAATTGGACGCTATTCCTTTCTGTTCCTCGTATTCCTGGTTAATAAAGGCTTACAGTTTGTATGGATACAGTTGTTGTGTGTACCTTCATGGATAACACATTTCTCCACCAGATAGAATGAAGCATTGTGAACAAGTTTTTGACTTCTAAAACTTTTAAAACTGTGTTAAAATTCGAAGTATTAAGAGGTAAGACTATAAGCATTAAGTTTTAGTACAATTTTCTGCCAATCCTAACGTAACACTTTCACTTAAGTTCGTCGAAGCGTTTCGAAATTCCTCCATTATCGAGACCTATTTCAGTACTCTTATTACATGTGCTAGGATCCATGAAATACATTTTAGTACAATTTTCTGCCAATCCTAACGTAACACTTTTACTTAAGGTAATCCGAGCCCTTCAAAGACCGATTTTCCCAAAATTTTGAAAACAAAAAATTTACTATCTTTTTTCAAGGTGCATGCAATTAAAAGTATGTGTACAAAATTTCAAGCTGTTTTGAGCATTTTTTGTGGGTTTTTTTACTGTTATTTAAACAATCGGTTTACTCGATTTTTGTCGTTTTTAGAGTATTAGCTGATCTTTACTCTTTCTTATATCATAAATGTTTGTTATTTACATTGTGTGATTTATAAACATAGACAATTATAGTGTAAGGGATGCAACATAGGGGAAAACCTACAGAGCAGGCGAATTTTAGAAGGTAAAAAGGCAGATTTTCATTGATTTATGTAATAAAAACTTTAAATGCCATTTGCCGCAAATCTTTTTTTCCGTGTTTTGTTACACTAAAGTTTGAATAACTTTTGAACTATAAGAGATAGAAACATGAAATTTTTACAGCATTATCTTGATACCTTTTGTAACAATCTAGAGTATGGAAAATAATTTACCTTATCAAATAGGTTTTTAATAAAAAAAAAAATAAATTTAAAATAATTTTTTTTTTATTGTGAATATTTAAAAGTAAATATATTTTTAACTATGCAAGCTAGAAAATTTGCAATACTCTATAAGTTGTATTAGCACATGAATATTATGAGAAAAAAAATCATTTCAATTGTTTCACAAACAAAATAAACGGTATCAGGAAACTGACACATACTTTCTCCCTCATTATAGAAACTTAATAAAAAAATACTATTACCAATTTATTGTGATTCTTTTATTTTTAACAGTCATTTTCCCATAAAAATCCATAAAATAATGGAAAAATCAACTTTTCTCAAAAACGGCTCGAACGATTTTGATTAAAATTTTACAGTTTATAGTACTTTAGGTCCCTAATAAACTATACAATTTTAATCAAAATCGTTAGAGCCGTTTTTGAGAAAAGTTAATTTTTCCGTTATTTTATGGGTTTTTATGGGAAAATTACCCTTAAAAATAAAAAATTCACAAAAATGAAAAAAACGCCTGGAGATACCGTGGATTAGTACCTCCATACCAAATTTCATCAAAATCGAACGACTGGTTTAGGCTCTAGGTCTGATAACATCCACACAGACACACAGACACACAGACACACAGACACACACACAGACATCACTCCGAAAACCACTTTTTTAGGTTCAGGGGGACCCAAAACGGATATTTCCACCAAAAACTCAAACTCGAAAATTTTGACGAATACAATACTTTCTCCATATACTATGGTATAGGGGGAGAAAGTAAAAGTTATTCAAATTTTTTTTAAACGTGAAATTTGGTACAAAAAAACACTAAAACCCATATAAAACACAAAATATGGGATGGACAAAAAAAATTATTCTTACAAATCTTTTTTTTAGAGGGTTTAAAGGTAAAAAAAACTATAAAATAGTTGAAAAAATAAAAAAACTTTAAAAAAGTTGCCGAAGGCCTCGGATCCCCTTAAGTTTGTCGAAGCGTTTCGGAGTTCCTCCATTATCGAGACTTATTTCAGTACTCTTATTATATCTGCTAGGATCCATGAAATACATTTTAGTACAATTTTCTGCCAATCCTAACGCAACACTTTCACTTAAGTTTGTCGACGCGTTTCGGAGTTCCTCCATTATCGAGACCTATTTCAGTACTCT
>JAGFPH010001740.1:0-12371 GCA_018207615.1 Philaenus spumarius
CATAAATCCTAAGAAGACAGTTTTCTGTCAGGAAGTAGTAAAGTTTTTGGGTTTTATATTCACACCAGAAGGAGTTAGCACTGATCCGGAAAAATTAACAACCATAAGAGATTTTCCAGAACCACGTACAGTAAAACAGCTACAATCTTTTCTGGGGTTTGTTAATTATTATTCGAGATTCACAGAAAAATATGCAGGAGCAACAAGACCACTGTATAAGTTATTAAGAAAGGGACAAAAATGGATATGGGACGACGAAATGAAAAAAGCGTTTCAAGATGTTAAGAGGTTGTTTATAGAAGCGGTGGTTATAGCACATCCGGAAGAAGGAAGGGAGACCTATCTGCAGACAGACGCAAGCACAGGTGCTATAGCTTGTCAATTATATCAGCTAGACAGGAATGGTGCAAAACAAATAATAGGTTTTGTAAGCCGAACTTTAAAACCGTACGAGAAGCATTATACAATCTGCGAGTTGGAGTTGTTGGCGATTGTGTGTGGCTTGCAGAAGTTTCGTCCTTTAGTAATAGGAGCTCCGCTAAATATAATTACCGATAATATGGCACTGAAATTTCTAACATCATGTAAGTTCCAAAACAGCAGAATGAGAAGATGGATACTCGGTATACAAGAGTATAACCCAAATGTGCAACATTGTACAGGAAAGGAAAATGTACCATGCGATGTGGCAAGTAGGATGTATGGGAACTGTACGGGAGTGGAAGATAAATGCAAATTAAAAATACAAGAAGTAAGGATAAAGCCAAATTTAAGAGAGTTATTTGTAAATTTTAGAGACTACCAAATTAGAAATTTAGAATGCCGTGAGAAAATAAATAATATAGAAAATTATCCAAATTTTATAATAAGAGACAATGTGTTATGTTCCACAATAAACAATAAAACAAGAATAATAGTACCAGAGGAAGTAATAGAAAGATTTGTGCAAGGTATACATGAGACATATGGGCATATAGGCCGAAACAAAATTTTCAATATGATAAAAAGAAAATGGTATATAAAAAACATGCTAGCAAAGATTTTAGAAGTCATAAAACGCTGCGATATCTGCGAAAGAGCAAAATAGGTTATATGTAGGTCCATATAGAATTGTTGAAAGGAGGGGAAGAAAAACATATGTACTTGCAGACATACGGACAGGAAGAATAAAAGGGAAATATGATGTACGCGACCTAAGGCCGTATATACAATAATAGAAAGAGTTGTAGATAGAAATCATTGTCAGATGTAAATAGTAGTTTAGGAATAGTTTAATTTGTAAATATACAGAATACAGTAGTGCATTGAATTTATTAGAACGATAAACGAGGCTATGAGAAAGGCATAGGCCTAATACAAAGTTCATTGATAAAGTGTAGCAGTGAAAGGACGGAAATGGAATGGGGAAGCAAAGTGGCTGAAGCTAAACACAGCTGATTGAGTCGAAGGGTCGTTGTACTTAGGCCTACGGCAATGAATGGAGGTAATGCAACCAAGGTCGGTTATCAGCTGTGACGAAAATAAACAATGTAAGTGTATTTTGTAAATGACAGATGTAGAGTGAGATACAGGGTGACCTGAAAGGAATGGGCACTGAAACAAATTTATGAATGATTGTTGTTAGTAAAGAAGCAACAGTTAAAACGTCTAATGACATCTTAAGACAAAAGAAAGGTGGTTGCTATTCGGAGTAAGCGAGTTTAGGGGCTTACGCGTTGTTTGCAAGAAGCAAACGTGAAAAACGAAGGTAGAGGAGTGTTGTATGTTAGGAGGCAACAATTTTGCGGATGAGCTGAAAAAAGAGTAGGCAATAAGTTATTAAAATTTTCTAAAAAACCAAGTAAAGGTGAAGAAAATTGGAAAGTAAGCGGATGTAATGACGAAATAGTAAGAGAAATTGAAAAAGTAAAAGGGTAAATAAAGTTTGGTCTGACCAGCCAAAGAAGTAAGTAAGAAAGCAATGGAGAGATAAAAGGAATATTCGTAGGCTAATGAAGGTAAAAATAAAATAAAATTGTTAAAGTAACATAATACGCGAAAAATAATGATGATCAAAGTTAGTAGTATATGTTAGGTTAGTCAACCCAGTATATTTTGATATAATTGTAAATATAGGGTAACCAGGCAAGTGTTTTAAGTCCCCAAAAGACAAAAATTGACAATATAAAACAAAAAGTGTGATAAATGTATTTCAGTGGACGATTACTCCAAAAAAGGAGAAAATGTTATTATAAAATGTATGTTTTCAGTGGACGAACTCTCAAAGCGAGAAACCAAGGGTAATAAAAATTGTAATTGTAATAAAATGTATATAAGTTTACAGGAAATCGATACTTCCAAATGAAGTAAGTTAGAAATATTGAAATGTATGTGAAATATGAAAATTGATGTGTATATAAAAATATGTAAAATTTCAGGAAGACTTCGAGATAAATGTAATTAAAATGAATTTATGGTATGTTAGAGTAAGTAAACTATGTACAGGTAGAACCAAAAAAGATCAGAGGGTAAGGAAAAAAGAGTTTTGATTCCTTATTCTTTCTGTGAGAATAACTCATCTTTAAGAGCGGGAGTTTGCAACGGATAAACCTTATGCAATGCGTGAAAAATTGAGTTTTGTTGTAAAACTGCAAAAATCAAGATTTCATAGCAGGAGTTGAGGTACACCCTATACTTAACTAGATTAGAATACGACAAGTCCCGGCCAACTGTACTGTGTCAACAGAGATGGACTTTTGTCCAGGAACTTGTTTCAAGTTGCCTGAAAGACTTAGAAAAATTAGTTGTTTTTATACAGGAATAAGGTGATAAATAAAAGTATAAAATTGATGAATTTTATGGGTAAATGTGAAACACGGGAGGTGGAAACATTGTTCATGGAAGTCACAATTTTGTAAAATAAAAAATGTTAAAGTTATAAAGAGTTAAAGTTATAGGAAATTCTCAAATTTCATCAAAATTAAATGAAAAAGATATTTTTGAAAAGCGTAAGAAAAATTGTATAAAAAATGTTAAATAACAAATTAAGGAATTTTTGATATTTTAAAAGTTAGAGATAATTGTTAAAGTTTGAAGGTGAAAAAGCACCATAAAAAATGAAAAAGGGAAAATGAAAAAGTAAACAAGTTGTAAAGAAGTAAAAGTTTTATAAGATAAAAAGTTTATAAATTGTTAATTAATTAAAATAATAGGTGAGAAAGTTCATACCTATATGTTGCTAAAAATAGAATGAAAAAGGTGGTAAAAATAATAACCTAGTGTTAAGAAAGTAGTAAGGGTATAAAATTGTAAATCTCAATCGAAAGTATCAATTTTAAAGTTAAAATTCAAATTCAAAAGTAAATGTTAAATTTGGCAAATTTTGCAAGTCCCAAAAACAGAAGAAAAATCTTCGGACAGAATGGAAATTTTGGCTAATATATCATAAAATAATAACCAACATAGAAGAAAAAAGAAAAAGGATTTTCCTTCAAAACCAGAAAAGTTTTCGTGAGGAAAAACCGCGGAATACGCGAGGCAGCGCCATAAGCGAACCAAACGTAGTACGACCATCACTCAAGTTTGAGAAGAAAGGAAAATGTATCAGGAATACGATTACGAAAACCGCAAGTTCATAAAAGCAGTTAAAGGAAAACTACGAGGAAAATAAGTAAGACAATAGGAGAAAATGTTAGGAGGGGAGATATAGATTAGCTGATGGCAAGGCCTAACGAAGAAGTTAGTGGGGGTAGTACCAACCTAAAACTTAAAGAAATCAATGCAAGTTGCATGGCAAGATATCGAACAAGGAATAGAAAAATAGGAAAGGCAGTTGGTACTCGGAAGGCGGCAAAGGAGGCTATATAAGCGGAGTACAGCGGGAGCCGCGCATCTATCACCTATCTAACGATCTATCTACCTATCTCAGATATATCTATCGCTCATCTGGAAGCTGGAATCGCTCTCTCACTCTTTGAGTTTTTTCTATTAGATCGACGTGGTAGACGGATCTGCGATGTTATAGTAACGTACTTAGAAGCAGTGTTTTATAAAGACAGCAGTAAGATATGTGTCAATCAAACAGTGAACATTTTAATTAATTATAATATTATGCGATATAATATTTCAAGTAACAGTTTTCATTAAAATTCTATCAAACGTAAATACGAGTTAAATGAACAAAGACAGTGTAAAATCAGTTAGTATTACAGACAGTGAAAAAACGATTGAACAGTTTGAGTGAATTACGCTATAGTTAATTATATAGCGGGCGCGTCAAAAAATCTATAAATGACGTAGTCTACAGGAATCACAGGACTGATGTAATGACGATAACTGGAACCACACATGGACTTTGAAGGACTACTGGAATAAGAAGCGGAAACCAAATCAGGGAAGGCGTTAAACCAAATCAGGGAAAACGTTAGAAGACATCAGGGAAAGTCAAACCAGGCAAAAGCTGAGACCACGAGAGACGTTCAACCGCACCAACGATAACCGGACTTCAGGGAAGCTGTATTTCAATCAACATTCTTGGGAAAGGTGTTCAGAGTCCAGGGTCGCAGTAATAAAAGGTCTGTCAGAAAAGTTACGATATCCCTTATTAAAATATTGCCTGAGTTAAATTTAAATAATTATTGATACTGGGTTGAGATAAAAAATTAGGTTTTTCAAAATATAAAATTATTAATCTTGTAAATTAAATATATAAAATCATTTTCATAATTAAATAATTAAATAATAAATATTAAAAAGGAAGGAATACTTAAGTATAAATGAATAATAAATGGTTCTACCTAAAAGAGTTAAAATTTATGTAAATAGTAAATTTAGTTTAAAATTTATGTTTTTGTAGTGGAAAGAACCACAGAGTATTTTGAGTTTTTTATTGAATAAATTTTCTTTTGATTTCAATTAATATAATTAATTTACCTTGTTCAAGAGATTCCTATTATCTAAGTATCCTATATGATAAGTTGTTTTCAGTGTATGATCAAGATTGAAGGGTGGAAACGCAAAGTTGGCATTTCCAACGAAATTTCACAAAGCACAAATAATTTAATTATTATAGGTAAAGTTCCACTGTTCTCACTCCTCGGAGATTGTCAAATAAATATAATATTAATTACTGAGCTGAGCAAATTTAAAGTTAATAGTAACTTGAATAACTGGAAGGAATTTAATAAAATATTTTATTTAAGGTGACTATAGGCATAGTTATCTTAACCAGAGTTATATCACCTAGGCTATTAAAATTAATTTGCCTTAAACTTCCAGTAGGTGATATAATCTCTTTATTCTGTAACAAAGTAGGGAAATCCTACAGACAGACAAGCGTCGGGGCTACATTGCAGAGGTGGCTCCCGAACGTCATAAAAAAGGTCTGTCGTTGCAGGGTTGACGTCGCAACGTGGGGATAAAAGGAAAACAAACTTCCTCCCCCAGCGTCGTGCAACTCGTGCGTCGTTGCAATATATATACATATATATATATGAATTTTAATGACACCCCAAAACGTGTTCTGGGGACCATGATCGGTGCTCATTTGCTACTCCCGACCTTGGGTCTCACCATAAGGGCCACTGCAATAGCTCATTTTTCCTATGGAAATTCGCTAATAAAACAATAGTTACCTTTCAACTGTGATATATTTGTCTCCTTGTTTTTCCAAGCATTCTCCTTTGGTATCTATGAAAGTGGAATTAATTTTTATCAGATGACCCACAGCAGATTGAAACCATCTACCTGACCATTCTATAGGAAACTGGCATCCTCCTACAAATGAACAAAACAACAATTTGTAATTATTTACCTCGGTCATGGATTAGGATCAAGATATAAACACATTAAAGTGAATACAAAAATTATTGGATTTTAATTCCATTTTGAAGTTAAAATGTCCTTACGTCGGAAGAAAAATATCTGAGTTGCTCAGTTTTCATTCCAAGGCTACACCCTTATAACATTAAACATTACCTTACCACTCGTTAAAACTGCATTTATTCTAAGAAGTTTGGTTTCTACTCCAACGTACACCACCAAGCAAAATGATTAGGAAAACTGTAGGATAGCCTGAATACAGGCAGTACATGGTAGTAAAAACGTACTGCTCATTTAAGCAGTGATTAAAAGAGCAACTAATGAAAAATAGCAGTGACATTTTGCTCCTTTGCTCCGAGTGCTATCTGCGCGTGCTGCTGGTACATACACACACACACACATACCGCATCTATGACTACGTTACAGTTTTATCCCATTTAGAGTTTAAAAACAGCATTATTTATTAAAATATCAACACTCTCATAGGAAACTTTGAATTATCAATAAAATATGAAAAAACTAATAACATAAAAGACAAATAATATATTTTTGTATAGTAAAACTTGGATTTTACAATGAAATATGTGACGGTAACATTATTTTTAAATGCATAAATTAAGTTAATTATGAGCTTCATAAGTTCTTTTCCTTATAGTAGCTGCAACTATTAAAATTTGAAGAGATGTCATATTTAAATAAAGAAAAATATGTGGTCCTGAAACCGATCCCTGTGGGACTCCACTTTGTACTTCTAACCAACCTGAACAGGGCCACGATGGCCGTGGTTGTTAAGGCGTCAAAGCTTTATCAATCGTCATGGCAACCATCAATGGAAAAGTTCCGGGTTCAATTCCCATTGACCCCGAACAATTTTCTAAATGGTTTCTTAACAGACATCGTTGGCTGTGGTTCGGATTCCACGTAAAACTGTAGGTCCCGTCTTCATAAGCCTTAAGTGCAAAACAGCAGGACGTTACAAAAAAAAAAAACAACCTGAACAGGAGTTATTTGGTCCAAGAAATGCCAAATATCTTAAGGAAGGTGCTGAGAAATTTTACCTTTTGAGTTTGCTTATCAAAATTTTGTGTGTAACTGAATAAAAAGCTTTGCTATAGTCAAATAATAATGCTGTATTCTTGTCTGAAACCCGATTGAAACCCGTCATTAATACAGATGCGTTTGATGTTGTGGTTCTAAACAAAATTTCAAAAGCCCCCATTAATCAGAGTGCTGTTAGCAAGTTCATGCTTGGTCAAGGTCACAAAAAGTGGTCTTTCATATATGCATCGTGAATGGTCACATTTACATAAAAAATATCCATCATCAAATTTGTAGCTCAGATTATTTCCGTCAAAAAAGACAGTACAACTTTTATTTATTGGAGTTTTAGAAATAACAAGGTATACAAAGTTGTAACCTTTACTTTTCTCAAGAAACATGCACTGCTTTCTTCCACACCATCTTCGACGAAAAGTACAGGAATGCACGTTTTAAAATAATATTACGGATTTTTAATTAATTTCTGCGCCGAAGCAGGAAATTTCAATCTTAATAATTAATTTTTATAGAATCTATATCAATGTGAACGATTTCCTTTACATCTTCTGTTATCGCTTCTATTTATGTACATCTTCAGTGCAGTTGCAGTTATCACAGTAATTTATATTGGGCGCTACGATTAAGCAAGGACTGTCCTTGGTAACTGCCGCAAACTGGTGGTTCAAAATTGGAGAACAATATAAACCAACTTTTATGCCCCCACAGATTAAGCTGCAGCCCTTGGAACATTTACGAAAAATAGTATTCAGCAGAATGTCTTGAGCGGGTGGAAGCAGATTTTGAATTTGTTCCAAAACGTTAACCTTTTTAAACTCTATCCCCAGTCTTCAAGGGGTGGGCTTGATGCCTAGCTATATTTGAACTTGATAACAGATCAAATATAAATGTTGTGAAGCAGCACTAAATTTTGGAGGAAGAGTAGATAAATGGACAGGTGGGTGGATTACACAAAAGTTGAATATGTGTGAGTATCGACTGATAATTCTTTTACTGGGGCTTTTTATACACGGTAAGAAAAAAGAAATTAATGCCACTGTAAATTGTTGTTCTCACAGTTCCGGTATAACATACTATACTTTATATTATACTAGCTGGCACGAGAGAGACAAATCAAAGTTAAATGTATATCAACAAAAAATAAATATATTGTACAGGGAGCGGCAAAAAGATCTGACGGTTTTAAAATGTAAATAACTCAAACGTTTATAGTGATAAAAAGTGTTTTATTGCATATTACAGATTGGTATTTATGAACATTTATAAAAATAACTGAAAAAGGGCGAATTTGCTCCGTTTAAGATTTGAAGATGACGTCTTTCAAATGATGTCCATCTCGGGCCATGCATTCTTCCAATCTTGCACTGAAACTTTCAAACACTTTCCCTAACATTGCAGGAGACAGGTTGGCTATTTCTTGGCGTATGGCCTCCTTAAGGTCATCCAATGTGCGGGGTTTGTTCGCGTATACTCTAGATTTCAGCAGTCCCCACAAGAAAAAATCACAAACGCTGAGATCCGGGGAGCGAGCTGGCCACGCAATGTCCCCGAAACGCGAGATGACTCGGCCACGGAACTTGCTTCTTAAGAAGTTCATCACCTCACCGGCTGTGTGGGCAGTTGCCCCATCCTGCTGAAACCAAATTCGGCTGCGATTTAAGCGCTTTCTGCGTAGTTCGGGGATCAGGAAGTTTCTCAACATATTCAAGTAGCGTTCAGAATTGACGGTCACAGTTCGACCGTTCTCTTCAAAGAAGTATGGGCCTATAACACAGTTTTTCGTTACACCACACCACACTGTGACCTTGGGACAATGAAGAGGACGTTCATGCAGTTCTTCTGGGTTTTTTCCTGACCAATATCGGAAATTTTGTTTATTCACATAACCATTCAAATGGAAATGCGCTTCGTCGCTCATAATGACGATTTTGTCATCTGTAAGCAAATCAATCATTTGCTCTGAAAACGCATTGCGCTTGGCATAATCATTGGGCTTCAACTGTTGCACGATAGCAATTTTATATGGATGAAAGTGCAGGTCGTACCGTAAAATTCTTCTTACCGAGCGGTCGGACATGTGCAGAGCTGCAGCTTGTTTACGTGCAGGCCGTCGAGGACTGGCTTCCACAGCTTCTCTCACTCTCTCGACATTCTCTGGCGTCCGGACTGACCTTGGACGGCCTGTTGATTTTTGTTTCAATGCTGAACCGGTAGCTCTGAAGTTATTCACCCACAGCAAAATGGTGTTTCGAGTTGGGACTTTACCACGTGGACCCACATTGAATCGTCTACGGAACTGACGCTGAACAGTAACACAGGAATCGCCACTTTTAAAAAACGCTTCCACGACAAACGCACGGTGCTCAGCCGTCCACCGCTCCATGGCTACTGAACATGTCCGCACGTAGGCTCTGGAAAGCCGTTACCCCCACCACCCCCCACCACTCACTCGCTCGCCAGCGCGGCAGCGAAAACCGTCAGATCATTTTGCCGCTCCCTGTACTATGCATTTCTTATGGGGATTTTTAGTAACTTTGACCCCTCAAACCGCCCTAAAATTTCGAATTTTTTGAATACCTTTCTTAGCGAGCACCTAGGGCCCTAGAGGAAGCTACATACCAAATTTCATTCCAGTCCGGTCGGTAGTTTTGGAGAAATCGTGATTTAGTAACTTTGACCCCCCCAAAACCCCCTAAAATGTTGATTTTTTTTAAAACCTTTCTTAGCGAGCACATAGGGCCCTAGTGGAAGCTTCATACCACATTTTATTCCAATCCGTTCGGTGGTTTTTGAGATTTCGTGATGAGTTAGTGAGTGAGTGGTATTTGGATTATATATATATATACTAGCTGACCCGTACGGCGTTGCCCGTGGTGGTTGGTATTTTCAGTCTTTTTAACGTAATTGTATTATTTTTAAGTGTTCAGTCAGTGAGTGGTATTTGGCTTTTATATATATAGATCTTAAATAATAAAAGCACTATTGTCATAATAATTTATAAAAGATCTGAAATTATGATTTTAGTAACTTTGATCCCCCCAAACCCCTCCTAAAATTTCGAAATTGTTCATACCCTTTCTTAGTGAGCACCTATGGCCCTAGAGGAAGCTACATACCAAATTTCATTCCAATCCGTTCAGTAGTTTTGAAGAAACCATGATTTAATAACTTTGATCCCTCAAACCCCTCCTAAAATTTCGAATTTTTTCATACACTTTCTTAGTGAGCACCTATGGCCCTAGAGGAAGCTACGTATCAAATTTCATTTCAATCCGTTTGGTAGTTTTTGAGAAATCGTGATGAGTGAGTCAGTGAGTGGTATTTCGCTTTTATATATATAGATAGATATATATAACATACTAGCTTCCCGATTCGGCTTTGCACGGGTAGACAAATCAAAGTTAAATGTATATTAACAAAAAAAATATATCAATCAATATATTATACTATGTATTTCTTATGGGGATTTTTAGTAATTTTGACCTCCCCCCAACCCCCCCAAAAATTACAAATTTTTTTAAAACCTTTCTTAGCGAGCACCTAGGGCCCTAGAGGAAGTTACATACCAAATTTTATTCCAATCCATTCAGAGTTTTTTTTTTTAGTAACTTTGATCCACCCAAATCCCCACTAAAATTAAAATTTTTTTGAAAACCTTTCTTAGCGAGCACCTAGGGCCCTACAGGTAGCTACATACCAAATTTCATTTCAATCCGTTTTTTAGAATTTTCAGTAACTTTGACTCCCCCAAACCCCCCTAAAATTTTTGAATTTTTTAAATACCTTCTTTAGGGAGCACTTAGGGCCCTAGAGGAAGCTACATACCAAATTTCATTCCAATCCGTTGAGTAGTTTTTGAGAAATCGTGATGAGTCAGTGAGTGGTATTTGGCTTTTATATATATAGATTTATATAGACTGCAATAAAAGAATTTCTTTTTAATGCTTGTTTTGCAATCTACTACATACAGGATGCATGACTAATGTTTTTTAATTGATCTGTACACTTTCACAGCACAAACTATAACTATAACCTCAAACTGATGTACGCCTCCTTTGCTAAAAGATTCCAGGGCTATAGAATACAAGGGCTAGACCAGTCCGCCAAGGATAGCGTTCCCGTGCTGCCAATGTGATGACGTCACGATGGTACCTCTTGCTCCATTCCCACCGCTTCTCATAAGTATTCTTTGCTACAATAATTTCAATTTCTTAGCAAAGCTGTAACATTTTGATGAAGCGCTCTTCTTTAATTTTAGTATTGGCTCTACACAAAGCAATAAGTAGACTGTAAGCAATTAGTCTAAAGATGTAAGAAGAAGACAGAGTTACAATAAAACTAATTTGTAGGTAATAAACCGTTGTAGTGTACTAATGTTAGCATACTTTTAATTTGATTCTCTGAAACATTTCTGAAAACTAAATACGAAATTGAACAAAATGTGTCACATTATTGAAAATAATTATATTTATTACAATAAACCACCAAAACTTGAATGTCGTACTGCAGTTTAATAAAACATGTGTAATTGCACTTATAAAATAAAACACATAAAAGTTATAAATACTTATAAATAATGAGTAGCTTATATGCAGATATGCACATAACATAATAATTACTGCTGAGATAAAATATTAAAAAAATAAAATAAAACTGCTTTATAGAAATTTTCCTTCTCTAGGCCTTAGGGAATACTTAATTTAATAGTTGAATTTAAACAATTGAACTATTTAAAATAAAATTGACACTGTGCAATTTAATTTAGTCTAGAAGTTTAACTTAAAATTATATTTTATTTATTTATTTTTGTCATCAATAATTTTATTACTCTAGGTTTAAATTTGATTATAATTATTTGTATATTATATATGTATTTATATCTAATTATTCTGACAATTTTAAGTGAATTTTGCTAGTAAAGATTTTTTTTTAAACATTTTAACTTTATAGCTGCAGAAGAAATTACTTGATAACCTTGGTAACTTTTCAACATAAAGTAATCTCGCTTGCAACTCTTACATTAAATAAATAATATTTTTTAATGTTTATTTTAATTTGAAGCTGTTTATTTAAAATTTGTTGTTTTTAAATTTTGAGTTATCAATAATTACCGGTGCTCTAAGTTTAAACTTTATTATTATTTATATATTTATTTATTTACATCACATTATTCTGAAAATGTTTGATCTAATGTACTTTGTTGGTAAAAATGTTTCTTAGAATATTCAAGTAACACTGCAGACAATATTACTTGTTAATCTTGGTAATATTTCATAAAGTAATCTCGTCTGCAACGTAACATTAAATAAATGCATACCTTGCTAAACATATAATTTAAGTGATTGTGTATATTGTGTAATTTTTTAAAGAAATTCATGGAATGCCTCTTCGAGAAAATTAGCATTGAATATGCGTCAAAAGGCGAAAATCTTGCGGAATTATATACCTTCTTTAAAAACGTGTACTGAACAAAATAATTAATTGCTCAATATTCACCAAACTTGCTAAACATATAA
>JAGFPH010001740.1:12381-29506 GCA_018207615.1 Philaenus spumarius
TTGAATATGCGCCATAAGGCGAAAATCTCGCGGAATTAAATACTTCCTTTAAACACTTGTACTGAAAAAATCATTGCTCAATATTAACCAAACTCGCTAAACATATAACTTAGGTGATTGTGTGCATTGTATAAATTTTTCAAGAAATTTGTGGAATACCTCTCCGAGAAAATTAGCTTTAAATATGCGTCAAAAGGCGGAAAATTCCGCGGAATTATATATCTTCTTTAAATACTTGTACTGAACAAAATAATTACTCGATATTCACCAAACTTGGTTAACATATAATTTAGGTGATTGTGTGTATTTCATAATTTTTTAAAGAATTGTCGTATGCATCGTTATATTAAATAACACGTGAGAGCTAAGGCGAACCGTGCTTACGCGGCGTGTCATGGTACCAGAGTGACGTCACATAGGAGAGGGGGCGAGAGGAAGTTTGGGACAGTCGGCGAGCGTCAACATCAAAGGAGTGGTCCAGCCCTTGTATTCTATAGCCCTGAAAAGATTCACTATACTACATATATTAAATCATATGATTATAATGCACTTCTACTCTAAATCTAAAGTGAACTTACCAAATGTCATGACAACGAGCGCAAACAGGATACTAAAGCGTAGTAAGTCTGGGGCCCCCATAGTCACCCTGCAACAACATAATTATAAATTTAAATTGTTTAACTATCATTAAATCTAAGAAGTAAATTGGAAGAAGTAAAGGAGTTTAGAAGGGAAAATAGATTATAATGTTTCGCCCTTAGTGTCGTTTGTAGATGTTTCTACCCCGTGACAAAATAAACTAAACCTTATTGTGAAACTAACCCTGTGTGGAACCTTAACTAAACTGAGTCGTTCAATACAAAAACAAACAAACGGTACCAGAAACTGGCACATACTTTCACACAAACATATTTAAATTATTAACACGTTCACTGCTTTTTTTTTTTTTTTTTTTTTTTTGGGTTTAAAGGCGAAAAACCTGGGTGGTTATCATCGCCTGGATAACGAAGAGCATTCATATAATGCTCATACATTCACACACAGGTATAAAATTAAACTTTTAATTTACATACACTACAGACGATACACGATAAAAAAAAAAAAACGATAACAACAATAATTATACACTAACAACTTGTCACAGGGTTGTAAATGGCCCTGTAACATAACAATGAATAAAACTCTAATTAACATAACAAGTAATAAATCTAAACATGGTATTTAAGTTACGTAAATGTATGTTGTTTCAAATGTTTCCAATTACATTCAACTGATGAAGGAATGCTAACACCATATTAATGGTTTGGGGGTCATCACCCAGCATCCTCTGAATGCAATTTGGTAGACAAAACCTCTTCCGAACATGTTTCAGCTTTTCACAATCTAGAAGTAGATGTTTAATTGAAAGAAGGTTTAAGCAGTAAGGACAAAGCGGCGGATCCCCCCGACGCATCAGAAATCCGTGGGTTAACCCAGAATGGCCAATGCGTAGGCGAGAAACCACCACTTCCTCTCGACGGCTTTGGCGGTTTGAGGATATCCATGGCCGAACGGTATCTTTAATTTGCCGGAGTTTATTTCCTTGTACTGCTACCCACTCTTCTTCCCACTGTCTAAACAGGGCTTGTTTTACAGAGGACATAAAGTCGGACGACATTACTCTACTCACGCTTGGCTGTAAGGAAGTGGCTTCCTTAGCAGCTAGGTCTGCTTTAGTGTTTCCATGTATACCGGCGTGACCCGGAACCCAGCAATATGACACTCCCACGCCCCGTAGCCAAAGTCTGTGCATGGAGCACAGAATATCTTTGACCAAAGGGTTAGGAGAGTACATATCTTGAATGGATTCAAGTGCACTTCTTGAATCTGAACATATAAGAAGGTGCACCGGTGTTGCCAGTACAATATTGAGTGCCTTGAGTATTGCAAAAAGTTCTGCTGTATATACAGAAGAGCAAGATGGTAATCCATAAGTGAAGCTGTTTCCTGACAGAACAAATGCACATCCGACTCCATTGTCCAGTTTAGAACCATCAGTGAAAATGATCTGACTTGATGGGTAGAGTTTACATATGGATATAAATTCCTGACAGTAAACAACATCGGGTGTAGTTTGTTTTAGATATCTAGACAGTGAAAGATCAACATGAGGTTTTTTAATTAACCATGGAGCGACAAAACATGGTGTATTTTCATATATTGGAGGTAGTGTTAAACCTAGATTATTGAGGATACGGATAGTTCTGATCCCATAGGGAGCAGTAGATTGTTTGCGAAATTCGTATTGTGTAAATAATGGATTGTTGAATATAATATCATATGAAGGGTGTAAAGGTTTGGAGCGCATATTACACATATATGACAATTGTAGCCGTTGTCTTCGTCGCGTGAGCGATGGCTCACCCGTTTCAACAAGCAGACTACTGATGGGACTAGAACGAAAAGCTCCGGATGCTAGACGGAGAGCAGTGTTATGAACGGAATCAATCTTTTTAAGAACCGATAACCTAGCTGACGAATAGACTATGGACCCATAGTCAATTCGTGATCGAATAAGAGCTCGGTAAAAACGCAGCATGCAGGTTCTATCGGCTCCCCAATGAGAACCGCTTAAAACCCGTAACATATCCAAGATCTTGATGCAGCGTGATTTTAAATTTGTCACATGCGGGTTCCAAGAGAGTCTATGGTCTAAAATAAGACCTAGAAATGTGACTGTGTTATCGGAGTGAAGTAGAGTTCTGTTTAGGTACAAAGTGGGACTAAAATGCTGTCTGCGACGAGTAAAAGCTATGCATCTAGTTTTAGCAGCGGAAAACTTAAATCCTGTCTGATTGGACCATGTTTGTAATTTGTTGATCGTTAATTGCAGTGTTCTTTCTGCGGTTACGGTGTTTCTGGTTGCCACGTAGATGGCAAAATCATCAACAAAAAGAGAACAGTGTACAGGTAATCGGACATTAGCAGTGATGCTATTAATAGCAACTGCAAATAAGGTGACGCTAAGTACGCTGCCTTGAGGGACACCATTCTCTAAATAAAATCGATCTGATAAGGTGGATCCAAGACGCACCCTAAAATATCGATTAGACAGAAAATGTTTAATAAATGCTAGGATTCTCCCATGAATACCCCAAGATTGTAATACGTTTAGAATTCCTCTTCTCCAAGCCGTATCATATGCCTTTTCAAGATCGAAAAACACTGCAACGAGTGTCTGACGAAGAAGAAAGGCATTTTGAATGGCCGACTCTAACAAAACCAGCTGATCGATAGATGATCTTCCCTGTCGGAAACCACACTGTTCTTTACAGATCAGTTGGTTACTTTCAAGGTACCATACAAGTCGCCGATTGACCATCTTCTCCACCAGTTTACATAGAACGCTGGTGAGAGAGATAGGACGATAGCTACTTGGATCAGTTTTGTCTTTCCCTGGTTTTAATAAAGGAATTACTATGGCCTCCAACCAAGAATCAGGAAAGATATGCTCATCCCATATACGATTGTATATTTGGAGAAGAGCTGTTCTACCCGACTCTGGAAGGTGTTTAATCATAGAATATACGATACCATCGGGTCCAGGAGCTGAATCCGAAGCCGACAATAAAGCAGATTCCAATTCATCCATTGTAAATGGGTCATTCAACGGAGAATCCTGTGATATGCCGATAGTGAATGGCATGGCCTCTTGAGCAGCTTTATAAGTGCGAAAAGCATCATAATACACGGCAGTTGAAGAGAACCTAGAAAAGGATGAGCCCAAAATGCTTACAATTTTATGGCTGTCTGTAGTCAATATCCCATCCTGCTGCATCAGTCCCATCAAAGGAGCAGAGGGAACATGGCCACACACAGAACGTAGCTTCTTCCAAACTGTTGATGTGGGAGTCGTTCTGGTTATTGTATTGATATAATGGGTCCAAGAATCTCTCCTGCTCTGCCTGAATACTCTGCGAGCTTTGGCACGCAAGATTTTATAATTTTCTAGATTTTCTCCTGTCGGTATCCGATTAAAAGTTCTTAATGCTTTTCTTCGTAAGCGCAGAGCTTCTTTACATTTGTCATTCCACCATGGAACTGGTGGACGTTTTGGTCGTGTTGAAGTTTTTGGTATGTTGTGTTCTGCTGCTAAAATAATGGAATCTGTAAACATATCAACTGTTTCATTTATAGAATTGTGTTGATTATTTTCTGGCAATGCGAATTGATTTGTAAAATCATTCCATAAGGCTTTATTTATTATCCATCGAGGTGTTCGGTTGTTCAGAAAAGAGGAGTCGTTGAAAGAAATTTTTATAGGGGCATGGTCGCTGCCATACAAATCTGACATCACTGTCCACTCAAATCTTGTAGCTATCGAAGGACTACAAAATGACAAGTCTACGACCGTCCAACCTCCTGTCGAAGCTGCTAAGTGTGTTAACGATCCATCATTAAGTAAAATTAAATCTAAATCGGATCGTATCCTCTCTATGCGGATACCCCTTGGGTTGCAGGTTGAGGATCCCCACGAATAGTGATGTGCATTGAAATCGCCGAGCAAAAGAATCGGAGCAGGTAATTGATATATTAAATCCATCAAGTCGTTTGATTGGACGGTATAGCTTGGTGGCAGGTATAGGCTGCATATCGTTATTTTTATGGGAACAGTGACTCGAATTGCTACTGCTTGTAATGGTGTATCCAGATTTACGGGAACACCATCCACAGAGTTGTGAGCAAGTATGGCTACGCCACCTCTTGCTCTCTCCTCTGTAACAAAATCCGACCTGAAGACAGAATACCCTTTTAAGTATAAAGAATGGGTATTATGAAGATGTGTCTCCTGGAGACAAACGAATAGAGGCGACGAGTCTCGCACAAGAACTTTCAGATCTTCCATGTGACTCCTAACACCGTTTAAATTCCACTGAACCACATTCATATTTGGGATCGTGGACATAGATAATTAATGATAATATATTTCAACAGTGCATATTATATACTCAGAGAAATATAATAATATACTAATTTAAATAAATAAATATTAGAAGGGACATGGTCCTTTTTCAACCTTTTCCTGTCCTGTATTGACAGGATGGTTTTTAGGTTGTGTTTCCTTGTCCACTTCCATATTTCCCTCACACGTCTTGGAAGATGTTGAGGGTGGAGAAGGGCAAGGATCAGGGATTTTAGAAGGGCTTTTAGGAGGATTTGTAGGGGAACCTCCTTTTTCATTTTCTTTTTTACTACTTTTTGTGTTTTTTATATTTTTACTTTTTATAGCAACAGGTTTCTTTCCTGGAACGGGTCCAGAACTTCTGCCTGTTACTACAGATGGGCAAGTATAGGATTTTTTTAGAAATTGTTTTACCCCAGTTATTGGGGTAATTTTCTTTTTTAATATAGTTTTTTCCCGAGTTCCAGTTCTCAGATCAAGAGCAGGGATAGATGGTTCTATTTCTGCTTGTGATACCGAAAAACTAGAGGACGGAAGAACGGAATTAGAATCAACTAAAACAGAAGCGGGAGCGGAAGGAGACGCTTTTGAGAATAGAGCGACTAGCTGAGCAACTTGATCAGTTAAGATTTTGACTGTCTTAGTCAATTCTCCACAATTTGCGCATGGAGTGTTGCTTTTGTTTGAAACCACTGCAGCAAATGATTTGCCTTCTAGAGCAGGCCTAGAGGTTTTATATATTTTTTTTGCGGCATTAAAAGATATTTTATCCTTAGCCATAATGGTAAGAACTGCTTTTTCTTCTTTAAACTTTTCACAGTTAAAGGACCGTGCAGGATGATCGCCGCCACAGTTGGGACACTTGGCGTCATCATTGCAGCCCTCACTATTATGACCTTTTTTACCGCATTGACCGCACGTTTCTTGCTTTGTGCAAGTAGAACTCACGTGTCCAAACGCTTGACACTTAAAACAACGTCGAGGGTTTGGGACGTAAGCTCTAACAGAAAGACGGTAAAAACCTGCATAGATATACTCTGGCAATGTGGGTGTGCCAAAGGTTAGAATCAAAGAAGCAGTGGCTTTTTTCTCTCCATTTTCATTGCGCATTATGCGAGTGACTTCAAGAACTGACTGGCTAGCTAGTTCGCTCTTTATTTCCTCCAAACTAATGGGGATCAAATCTCTACAGGTAATGACACCTTTTGAATAATTCAAGGATCTATGAGGTTCCACAGATACCTTGACTTTGTCATAGAAGGAAGTCATCTTTAAAAGCGACAAACTTTGTTTCTCGCTGTTAGTTTCCACTAAAATGGTGCCATTCTGTAATTTCCTAATGGAAAGAACAGGGCCCGCTGTTCCAGTAATTGCTTTATTGATTACAAAGGGAGATACCTTTGATAGATCTGTATCCTTTTCCGCATTTGAAAAAACTAAAAATTTGGGAGCTGGCAACTCAGATGGTTGAGCAGCCCTCTCCTTTGTCTTTTTAAACATTTCTTTATTTATAGACCCATCAGACGAATCTGAATGAGGTCTCTTTGTTCCTAAATCTTTTTTGACGGTTTGGTTAACCATGGGTGTGTTTGTCCAGCGCATCGTGTTAGGCGGAATCGGGCGAACTCGGTAAGGGCTTGCCCATCAGATCACATTGCGATCACTTCCGAACCCCCAGTTCCGTGAGGATCCCGAGCACTCTTTTGCCAGTCTGGATGGACATCAGTCTGGAACCCGAAACTACTGTGAGGAAGAATCCGACTTTCTTCAACACCGCGAACACTTCCTGACCAAGAACCGAAGTGGCTGGCCCCAGAACAGAAACCACGCATACGTCTCGGCAGAGCAAGCTCACATCAGCCTTACCAAACCAGAGGTTGTCAAGACTCTGGCAGGTTTAGCACTCCCAACGCGCAATGGCTCTGCACAGTCAAAATTCCTAAAAGAAGGTGAGAGTTGGAATGTTGTATTGTTTAATGTGTGTGTTTGTGTGATTGGGTGGATGTTTTGTAAGTGTTGAATGTGTTGGGCGTTGTTAGACTCGGGTACCGCGAGGGACGCCAAACCCCTCTTAGTAGGTGCAGCTAGTCTGCACCCCCCGTGCGGGGACGTTCACTGCTAAGGACGCTCTAAGCAGTAAGCTTGACACTGAACACGAGTGTTGATACTGAACTTTTTACTATTAGGAGTCGACAAATATGCACAGTTATGAATAACAAAGCAAGGTTGTATCAACCCAAAGTCCAGTACCTGGGAATTCCAGAGGTCTTAGCTTTACTGTTTTTATACTAATTTTTATAACTTAGATTGAGTGACCTACTGTACTAAACCCTTGTAAAAAATAACAGATGTGTTATCTTTAACATTTCAATGTTATTTAAATATGGAAAATTTGTAACTTTGATTGGCCATTGTGTTGGATAGAGTCAACATACAGACCTGCGCTTTGTGCCAATCTTCTCCTTTTATCAAGGCCTTTAAAATGAGATGTCACTTAATAGGGGTTCTTATTAAAAAAATTTGACCTACCCCCAAAATGGGGTATTGAGGGGTTGAAATTTACGATACACCAAAAAACTACAATACAAAGATTTCTCTAAAATCAAAAATGTAGGCTGTAGAACTATTTGTTTATAGCTAGAAAAAATACTGCTCAGAGGTGCCAATTCTATAGGGCGGCAGGTGCTCGGCCATGAGCGGTGCGAACTAAATTTGTTATAACTTTTTAACTAAATGATGCAAATTAATGAAACTAATTGCAAATAAAAGAGTAATATTATAGCTAGGCCCTACTGTAAATTTATTTTTAAGTGAAAATGGTCTTTGAATAAGTAGGCCCCTACAGTATGTAGTAATAGAATTAGAGCTTCTAAATTTGTTTGAATGAAACTAGTCAAAATACTCCCACTGCTTTCAGTTGGCTGATAAAAATTTTAAACACTTACGATTTTTTCTTCAAAGTATGTAAAAAACTATGCTTTATTTATTATTTTTTAATTAATTTGAACAATAGCCTATACAATCTCAAAATATTTTGAGAATATGACATTTTTTCTAATTTTATTCCTAACTTCAACAAGTAAGCTATACAATCAGTTTAAAGTACAATTTATCATATATTTATTGTTAATTTTTTTGAAGCTTGATATTTTTACTTTAAAATGCAGTAATTATTGTACCTCCAAAAATTTAATAAACAAAATTTTTGAAAAAAACAAGTCAGAAAAAATTAATTTAAAACCGCAAAATGTTAGTTTCAATAAACTTAATAAATGTTATTAAAAAATGGTTTTTGATTATCCCACTTATAGTCTGTATACTTCAGGTTGGCCGATGGACCCGAGACTACCCTTATAATCCCTCACCGCCTCTGTCACGGCTGCAACTGTCTAGGGAATGAGACACCTACTGGCTGTGTTCCTACGAGGATACACTTTTTCAGCAAACAATGATTTGACATTTTTAAATACATATTTGGGATCTACTAAAAATGATAGCAAACTAAGCATCCGTATCACAACATTTAATATGGTAGTGGCAAAATTTAAAGAGATACAAACAGCTAACTTGTTTTGGTGGTTAATACTAATTTTAAAATCTAACATAGACGAGTTGTTATCATTTTTTGTTTTTCTTTTTCTTAGTAGATTTCAAATATATGTTTACAAATGTAAAATTATGGATTGCTCAAAAAAGTTTACCCTCGTAAGAAAACAGCCAGTAGGTGACTCATTTCAGGCGGAGAGGGATTATAAGGGTGACCTCATTTAGTCCCGGGTCCATCGGACGACCTGAAGTATACAGACTATAACCTAGTTGATGTTGATCGTAAGACTTGAAATAAAGTAAATTGAATAATTTTGTTTACACATTTTTATAAAAATCACGATTTTTTTAATTTGAGGTATTATCGAGGTACAAAGGTCATTAACCCTGCAACTGTCAGACTACTCAATTTGAGTGGTCGTGGGGGCGTGGCACGTGAAAACGATTAATTTTGACAACTCTACTTGTAATGAATATTTCACCCACTAAAAACTATCCAATCGCAATAAATCAAAAACCTTTGGGAAGGTAATGATCTAAACTTTAATTTTTGTATTTACAATTTCTTTCTAAAATGTATATTTACATACGTAATCATCGTTGCAGTTTATTAGTTTTCTACAAATCAATCGGCGCCCGAAAATTCATACAAAACATAACGAAATAACTCAACTTTCGTTAATCTCTAAAGCCCGCCCAATAGGTTTTCTTAGTTAAACCTATGTATCGATGGATTCATCACAATTTCCCCTATCCAAAACTTTCATCCAATCAAAAATCGGACAAATAGTTCTGAAGTTGTAAGGGGTTTTGTAGACCCTTGCAATTGGTCAGTTTTCCAACCAATAAACAGCGTTAATTATTTCACGTGATATCTGTGTGACCTCAATCGTTTTTTTTATAGATATTTTGGTATCTTTGTAAAGATAATTCTTCAAGCTAACTTTCCCTGTAAACCAAATTTGCTATATTTGAACAGTTTATTGTGTAGGACCGTGGGAAAGTGACTGCTTATACGGTCTCATCTAACGTTCAAATCTGAAGCCTAACGGACTTTTACAACATGGCAAGACATAGGAGTTTGCGCGCGCATCTTGTACAGACGAGAGTTTTCTATAGCATATATTAGTAAATTACTTTTTTAACTTGGCATACTTTTGATAGCAGACTTGTAGTAGGAACATAAAAACTCGTGTTTTCAAAATAAGAAATTTGAAAATGTTAAATGTTTTTATACAGTTCTATTTAGAACTAAATTACGAACCTTTTTTAAATTTATGGAAAAAATTACAAAAATCGTTTACTACTTGTTATGTAGGCCTAAAGTTGAACATTTTCCTTTCGTTATTGAACATTTTTAGTTTCTTGAGCTAATAACTCTTACAATTTTACATACTATACATAAATTTTTTAATTGCATGTATGAATTCTTTGAACCTTTCTCTACAAAAAAGGTACAGAACACTTTTGGATTGGTATACAATTACTATATTTGGCGAATTTTTGAAAATATGCTTGCACACGCACCGAAATGACTTGGCGTTGCAAAACATTAACATCGACAGGTGTAGGGTTAAAAATAAGTTTTTAGTAAATATTACGAAATTACAGAAACAAAATATATTGTTTTTATTTAATAAAACAGACAACAAAAATTGGTATGTTTATAATGATAGAGAGAGATAGACAAGAGGAGAACGCAAAACGTCTGCGTGGCCTTGTGCTGAGTGTTTCGAGAGGGGAGGAAATATGTCTGTTGCTCCAAAATCTAAATTATATGAGACCTTCACCTGTTTGAATGTAGCCTATATGTATGTGTCCGTGTAACTGCCACATGTTAAAAGAATTTTGAAAGGAACTAGCGTAGCATTTTAAACGGTCATAGATATCCCACAATTACGTTCATTTTGCTTGTCGTAACAGTACCAAGCGTTATTGTGATATAAAATTCTGATTGTTCGCCCGTTTATAATTTATATATTTATTAGGCCTACTATTTTGTATATTTTTGAGTGTATACTTTTATAAATTTATTGAAGTTTGATAAGTTTAAATTTAAATATAGAGACGGTACTAACAATGGAGGCGTCTCAACAATCTAACGTGCACGTTGTCAGAATAGTGCGTGGACCATCCGCATAATTTTACTTGTTACGACCTCCGCATGGAGCGAAATGTGTTTTGTGTATGTTTTATGTGTATATGTCTAATTGTGTTTTTATTATTCCTGATGATGGGATTAGTAGACAAATAGTTATACCGAAATTAATTTCACTAATCCGTGGGCTACCACAATGGAGTTTAAATTTAACTTTTGGTTGTGTTGTTCTACTTACCGGTAGCCTACTTGTTTTATCTAGGCTATTGTTATTAGGCTATTTGATATCGGTCTGTAAAGAGTATAGTTTCATCATACTTAAAGGAAAAGTGAAGTTTTCTTTATTTCTTTTCGAATTGATTGTTACCCACATCTGCACAAGTGCCAATATGGTATAGACTACACTTATATCGATCAAACAGTCACAGAATGCATAGGTTGGTAACACTATTAACTATTCTAAAAAAAGTTTACAATACTCCTCCCTGATGATATCTTTGCACACGACCTTTTTTAGAAAAGAAAGTAGTGCTGCCAAACTAAACACATTGTAACTACGCCAAATTTAAAGTTAAACTGTGACATAAAACTGGGAAGGGATTAGACATTGTTATTTTATTTTTTCATGCGTGTTTTAGTAATTACCTAGGCCTATTTTACTGTCTGTAAATGTAGGCCTAGTAAAAATTTTATGTTTAGGTTGATATTTTTATTTTTGTGCAATTTATAACTTATATTAGAGGGATTCATGCAACCTGTGCTAAGTAGGCCTATGTTAAACGTGCTAAGTGTGTTAAATTCGAAAAATTCGTTTGACAGAAGTGTGCTATTTAGAGTCGATAGAACACTCGACTTTAGCACGGTCTTAGGTCTGCTAAACCAGTGTTAACAACATAAAACTCTTGGGGAAGGTAATTTGAGGTTTTCATCTTGAATCTTACTTTAGCAAGTAGGCCTACTGTAACACTTTTAAGGGGTCATTCACTCAAAACTCAAACATCAATTTTACATGATAACACATTAAGCACTTAGCAAAGATTGCATGAATCCTCCTAATATATAAATAAATAAGCCTATTTATTAAATACGCAATATGTGTGAAGCTCTACAAATTAGAAACTAATAGCAAAGTAATATAATTGAATCATTGTTTAACAACATTTATTAACATTTATTAACTGCAAATGTACAAATTTCATATTTTGGTTGATGTTGTTATAATTTGTTTGTATTTATTAGTATCTATTAGGCCTATATTAGGCTTTACAAAAATTGGTGTAAAATTACTTTAGGACATGCAGTTACCCTAATATGTTTACAAATGGCGACCTTTTTTATGAAACCCAGTAATGCTGCCAACCTAAGCACAATGTACTAGTGAATGTTGAATAGGCCTACTGATAAACAAACTATGACTAGAGACTAATCAGATAGAACTTCAGGCTATTTTATTTTTATTTTTATAGATTGAAAATACATCGATGTATCGAATACATTTGGGCCCTTCAAAACACCGATCATAGACACCGATAAACATCGATGTAGCCTATATCAAACATCCCTAGTTTGTAGTTAGATTAAGTAGGCCTATTTAAATAGGCTATTATGGAATTTTATACAGTCAACATTTTGTGCGTGTTCCTGTTTTGTTATAAGCCTACATATTTTATTAAGTGATGCTAAGTTGTTTGTAAAAGTATAGGAATATTGTAGATCAATATTCATGTTTATTTATGATCGTGTGGGCAATCGGATGACACTGAAAAGGTAGCCTACTTTTAATATTTCCCAAATTAATTAAGTTGAGAATTGAGTTTAAGGCGTTTTATTTTCTGTTTATAATTAATTAAAATTACATCAAATTTTGTAAATAATATTTTTTAGAAATAGAATTGAACATTACAATTACATATTAGAGCATTTTCTTGCGCATGTGTTGGCATCTTTGCCGCAATACAGCGAGGTGTTCTAATGTAAACCTAAGCAAAAAATAAATAGCCTAAATAGGCCTAAATATAAACAAGAAAAGGGACTTTTTTAGTTTTTCTGGTAAATTATATTTTTATAATTTTGAGTTAATTTCGTTATTATTTCATTTACATTATTATTATATGATATTGTTTCAATAATTATATTTATTATTATTTATTATAATTGTTATAGGAGCGTATGTCAATCGTGTTATTTTACTGTGATGCGTAAAACTGTGAAATAGGCTATTAGCCTATATATACGTGCTATGAGATAGCTTATATGTTCCATTAAATTTTATTTGCTACTACTGATATTGATTTATATGTTTAGTAATATAATTAAACAATATGATTACATTCTTGAGGATTTTCTTGTCTTTCGGTTGCACTTCTCCCTCAATATAGTGAGGACTGTTGTAAATTTGACCCAAAAAAGGTCTTTAGCTGTTAAAACTCAAGTTCACCTAATTGTCATTAATATTTTGAAAATATAGCCTTTTCAACAACAAAACAAAGTTAACTCATTGTTAACTTATATCAAACGAAACAAAATTTGAGAAATCTTACTTAAGCCGGTTCTACACGATGCTACGAACGCTCGCTCCACCAATGTTGGACCCTAACGTTTGAGACAAGTAAGTTCAACAGATGTTACAGCGAATGTTCCTGCTACACTGTGAATTGAATGATTGATCCAATACTTACGAAAAAAGTTTGGAACAAACTTTGTCCAGTTGCAAAAATGGAGGAGGATGATAGTCTATAATAATATACCTTTTTGTACACATTTAACGAGTTAAAAATCCTGGCGTAGGTTTACTATTCGACCCTAGCCTAATATTTTTGCAGACAATGACGTTGTTTTACATTCTACTGTTAAATGTTCAATACAGGTAAACATACTGTGACTAAATACTATAGGTAAGAATCTTTTATGTTTTTTATTATTGTTCTTGCATTTCTGTTGCCATAGGTTAGCCTAGAATCGAATAGTAAAATTGTGCCAAAATCCCCACATCTTATTTAGGTAGGCCTAAATAAAATTTGTTTTTAAATAGCAATTTTTTAAAATTATATCTTTTAAATGAATAGGCCTAGTATCCAATTAATCTGCCTGTGATTTGTCACTAGAACTTACTAGCATGAAATATAAATTTTAGCCTACTTAGGTTACCTGTGAAAATGTAAATGAATAATATTAACTTACTGATTAAAAACTAAACGCAAAGATAAATCTAAACAAGACGGGGGTAAAAATTTAGTTTAGTGTGTCAATTGATTTCAAGGGAATTTTAAATAATATGAAAGAACACGTCTAACTGATTGTAAAAACAACAAAAATATTCCCAGGAAATAAAATTTATAGGAATTATGAAAGAAATAAAACTTGAAATTATATAGGTTAAGTTTTGACATTCCCACAATATTTCATGTAATTATAGCAAAATAAATCACATCACATACACCAAACACGTAAGAAATAAATAAAGTAAACAATATTAATCCCAAAAGTACCCACAAAACAAGAAAATTAAAGAAAATACAATATAACTGCGTAATTAAAATGAAATTTCATCAACATTGCCAAATCGAACAATATCAGTAGGTTATTGTACTAAATGGGGTGTGTATAAAATGCTGAACGGTGGACTGGTAATAGGTAGACCAAAGCATTGAATCTCATTGGTTGCGTAATAAATTAGCCGAGCGTATAACGGAGTGAAACGAAATTACTTTACCACCACTACTATTTCGTTATTATCACATTATATAATTAAAATTTGAAAAAAACCTAAAAGGTTCTAAACTATAGTATTTAGTCACCGTAGTTATGTTTACTTTTTACTTAACCTGGCCGATAACAGTAAGATTATATTTTGTTATTATCACATTATATACAGTAATTCAAATTTAAAAAACCTAAAAGGTTTTAACCTACAGTAGTATTTAATCAAAGTATGTTTACTTTTTACTTAACCTGGCCGATGGCCGATAACAGTATGTTTGTACTTTAAAAACGTATGTAGTTGAGTTGGCTAAACTGTTCGTTTCTACGCAAAAGAGAACAAGACAAATCCGGCAAATGCTGGGAGAATGCTGAGAAAAATATGTCGACTCTTTACAATGTAAATTCCCATAAGGAACATTTGATTTGAAAGTTTTTAATATTGTACTTGTTGAAGATGGTTAAACATTGCTTTCCCGTCATCAGCGAAGTGTATAAATAGGCCTACTTTATTTATAAAGAAAAAAGTTAAGGTTTGTGTATTTATAGTAGTTTCGATTGGCGGCCATGCTATTGTAAACTAACACCACGGGGGTCTTTGGTGGGAATGGAGAGTAAATAGTGCTTCATATGAACGAGTCGTGTAGCCGTTAAGTCGAACCAACGAACATTTTCCTTCAAACATTCATTGGAGGCATCTCTTTGACTCAGTGCAAGGATACCAACATCGGCCGGAACATGGTCAAATGCGAACGTTCGGCGCTCGCCATTGGAAGCTCGTAGGTTTAACAATGGCCACACGATGTAACGAACCATCAAACGTCCAGCGTTGGAAGGTGTTTGTAGCATCGTGTAGAACCAGCTTTGGCACAAGTTTACTATTCAACACTAGGCTAACGTATGGCAATAGAAATACAAGAATAATAATTTTAAAAAACCTAAAACATTCTAACCTATAGTATTTAGTCACAGTATGTTTATCTGTATTCAACAGTAGAATGTAAAACATCGTTGTCTGCAAAAATATTAGGCTAGGGTCAAATAGTAAACTTACTGCTAACCTAACCTAAGAATTAAATCAGCATTGGTAATTTTTAGGCTAATGAAATTGTTTTAAAAATGGCATATAGGTCTAGGCCTGGCGTAACTTTACTATTCGACTCTAGCCTAATATTTTTGCAGACAACGACGTTGTTTTACATTCTACTGTTATATTTTTGCAGACAACGACGTTGTTTTACATTCTACTGTTAAATGTTAAATACAGGTAAACATACTGTGACTAAATAGGTTAGGTTAGAACCTTTTAGGTATTTTTTTAATTATTATTTTTGCATTTCTGTTAGCTCTAGGTTAGCCTAGAGTCGAATAGTAAAGTTGCGCCCTAGGCCTATACATTTTAAAACTAGACCTAAATGTAAGTACTTTATAAAGTCCTCTAAAAATAGTTCTTGATTGTAGCCTATTGTATACAAATAATTTTTAAAGTTTAGCCTAGGACTATGTCAAATTAATATATAATTACCTGATATGTTGATGACTGGATTTTGTTATTTTAAAATCTCATTTATCTTAAAAGATGAATATTTTTTAAATTTTGCAAGAAAATTCTCCTCAAAAAATACTTGTAATGATATAAACAAACATAACACACAAATGTCTTACGTCATTAATTGTATTTTACAATGTTTACCTATGTGGGAATCACTATGATATTACATATCCGGCACTGATAAATAATTGATCACTTATTGAGTTTGTTTTTGTTAACAGTTAAATTCCATCCAGAGATAAAAAATATCTAACGATTCCAACAACAAACTTGTGTCGATAAAGAAAACCACGCCCAGAGAACACAGTAAAATAGATTTTGAAAATGTTAACACAAAAATAATGTTTTGCACTTGAAATGTAAAACTGTCACTCTGGCAAAGTAAAGTGCATAAGACTAGGCATAAATACACATTTTTTACAAATATAATAATTAGATAACATCAAATAGGTCAAGTCACAAAAAATTCACTGTTTATTAAATAAAACTATTTGAATTGCCCAGATCCAGGTGTGTCGAAGTCTATTAACCTATCAATCAAGGGATGAAAAACACAAAGCCCACACTATTTCAAACTCATTTTATTACGGTAACAAATGAAACTGCACTCGTGTAGATAAAATAAACACAATTTACTTTTGTTTCCAGTAACATAACCAATACTTGTATTTATTTTCACAAGTCAATTTTTTTAAAAAATAACACAATGGTACGAATTCACATACCACACTGTCAAAATTCAGACTGTCACAGAGGGATAATGATCGTCTGTAAGTTGTACGTTTCCCTGATCACGAGTCGTGTCATGACTGATTCTAACAAAATTATTGCATTGATTATAGAACTCTTTAATCAAAATTATTATTGTCAGTTGTAGGCAAGGCTCTGAATCTCAGGCGTAGCATTTTGTCCAACTTCAGGATAGAAATTGCTTATATATGTTTAATTGTTTAAGGCTAATGACTATTTGCGCAGACGCAGATGTAAAATGCTATTGACTATTGACGGAACTGTACAGTCAGGTTATTAAAGTCTAAAAATAATTCGATCACGCAGCTGAACCCCTGACGTAAGTTGAGCGAATTTCAAAAATTAAGTTTATAAGTATTAGGGTTTCAACTAACTATTTGGAAAATTGGTCCATGAAAGCCTGCGAGTACGAATTATCGTATATTAGTAGAATTTGTTTTCTCCTCAACCACCTGCCTCGGCTCACCCGCTGCTTCGTTCCAGTCACTTTACGAGTTTGCACCTTGCCCTTCTGGCCTCGGATTACGGACTGCGCTTT
>JAGFPH010001740.1:73498-89875 GCA_018207615.1 Philaenus spumarius
CCCATATTGGGAGTATTTTCAATACACAATGCATTGCGTGCTTCCCACGCCAACCTCCGTATTGGGAGTATTTTCAATACACAATGCATTGCAGCTCGTGCTTGAACTCTTGTAAAAAATAAAATAAGTACATGTAAAATCAAACGGCACATAACATTTAAAACATATTTTAGTGCTAATCTCTTTAAAGAAAAATACCTGACTGTAATTAATAATATACATATATTCCTTTCTCTGGGAACTATGGGGGGGAGGGGGGGCCCCTTCTGCCCATAGGCATAGGCGACTATGTTTAAAAGGGTATATCGTTAGCAATGTTTGGTAAAATCTTGAGTTTGAGAATAAAACAGTTCAGGGTTAGTATAAAGAAAACCAAATACCACATTTTTGACATGACCAAGTAAAAATATTTACTTTAAAATTACATAACACTTGGCCTACGTTAACATTTAATTTTTTTTTGGAGATGGGATTACAATATATATATATTTTACTTAGATTCTTTAAGGTGTGAAATACAGTCAACTCCCGAATATCAGTGGAATTAAGTGGTACAACTGAAATCGACAGATAACCCCCATATGTAAAAAAAAAAGGTTAGAGAACCAGTAAAAACACAAAATTTCAAATAAAATATGCATTTAAATCTACAAATTAATATGTAGTAAGAACAAATACTCTAATAAATTGTTTATAATAGAATTGTGACGACCCCGAGATGCGTGTAGATAAACAATCTCAAACAGTTACGGAAGGATTCAGCGCTCGGGTCCACTCGTGTTCTAGCGCTATCTTGATCGGCGTCTAGAAACCAAGCAGTTGCAACTTCATAAATGTGATTAAAGTTAATAAAATCTTTCCAAAAAGCTCAGAAGTTGTATTCCTTATCAATCTTTTTCGTCTTGCTGCCTTTAAGTTTCATCCCAAATTTGTAGGAGACCACAATGAACACAATTTTTAAAGACTTAAAGATAATTTTACGGTTTCACTTCCCAATACAGTACAAGCTGTGGCTTTCTCCCGTCTACAAATAAAAAACCTCGTCAATCATAATTTAGCATTTTCATATTTTACTAGCTGACTTGTGCGAATATTTCACACTTTACGTTGATTTAATTTGATTGATTTGCATGATAGATTACCCTTGCACATAGAATGTAAACAATCTAACAGCTGTCATGCTAGTTAAACAGATTGTTAACAGATTGTGCCTTTCATTAGGAATCACATGAACTTTCGTATGAAAGTTTTTTTAATAATTTTTTTTAAGGAAAATATAAATTTTTAGATATTTGTTTATTTTTTTTTTTGTCAATAGTGGGGAACATAAGCTTTAAAATGATGTCTGAATGATTAATTTTGATGAAGAATTAAGGGAGATATGGCATTGCCACAAAAACACCTTTGATAAATAATATACATCATTAGAAGTGTTACATAAAAGGATGTTAACCCTGCATGGCCTTCTCTCAGGCGCAGAACGCAACAATTTCACACATTTGCATAATCGATAATTTAACCCACTTAGAATCATCCAATCGTTATAAAACTGGCACCATTGGAAAGGAAATGAATTAAACTTTAATTTTGGTATTTACAACTTTTTCGTAAAATGTATATTTACATACGTAATCATCGTTTTAAAATATGCACATCAGTCTACAGTGCTTTCCGTGGGCGAATCTCCATACAATTGTACTGTTATTTTCCACTTCTTCAACGTTTAAGACCATCTAAACTAATATTTCTTTGGCAATTATAACGATACCATTGGATTCGTCAAGATTTTATCTTTCTGTTGGTGTCTTCCAATCAGATGTCACTATAAAATTAGTAATTTTCCTAACAATTACTGTAAACCCTTGCGATTGGACGTTTCTCAACCAATGAAACAGCCCATTTGTCAACGGATATTGTGAAGGCACCGCCTTATGTTTTGACAGATTTCTTTACACCATTTTGTAGAGCAAAGTCTGAAGTTTCTAACAGTGGTAAGTAATCCAGAAATAACCGGTTTTTTGTTCGTCTAGACAGCAGTGGAAAGTACATAATTAGGGCATTCTGGTGAGAACGCCTAGCGCGTGGGTTCTCACGGTGTTTATATGACGCATGCTGCCCGTATGTCGACTCTTCATTAGATTGATGTCATTTTGTTATTCAAATAAATATTTAACTCAAACACTTTTGTGAACTAAGGAAAGACAAGTATACCGTTCTTTTCTTTGATTTATCCTCTACACTTTGTTATAATAGGGGAGAGAGGGAAGGCTTGACCCGCATTTTACATTTTCATTTTTGTATTTTTCAATTTTTGATGTATATTTGTGAACACCATCAGAGATTGCTTGTTAAACATTTTACCTCACAATCTATGTACTGACATATTGAAATTTAAATTATTTTATATGAAAATAAAATATTTTTTAATAACCTGTAACTATGGTCAAACCTCCCCATGTATGGGAGGCTTGACCCTCGCTAAGGGAGCGATGACCCACACGTAAATATGTGCACCTATTCTCAGGCTTTAGGATAACTAAACAAAAAATACTAGGTTATTATAAATACAGTATTTAATTACATTGTAAAATAAACTTTAACTTCACTATCCAACATTCTCAAATTTACTAAAGTCAAAATCAAATGTCATTTTAAGAGCTACCCTTTCCGTCCCACCGCTTGATAAGGGGAGAGGAAGTTTAGCCACTATATCTTGCTTCAAAACAGCTGACCGATCTTCTATGTCAGGGTAAGAAAAATGTCCAGAGTCTTTTCTTCGTAAAAATACCACTTCACATTCTTGAGAAAATGAATTAATATATGAAATCGATCCAGCAAAATGTGCCGTTGTTTGCTTCGTGCAAAACTTCACCAGTACAAAATCTCCAACACTCAAGTTGAATTCCGCTAATATTTCCAAATCAGTAAAGTCCTCCAAATCATTATCGGGATCACTATAGTCAGTGTTCATGTCATCTGATTGGTCAGTGGAATCATCGTGAAACTTGAGCTTCTTACGTAATGTTCTTTTTGCTTCAGTCTTCCTTCGTTTTTCTGGTTTCGTTGCTTTCTTTCTTCCTGTAGTTTCTCTTTTTGCTAATTTCCTTGCATACTCCTTATCAATTTCTTCTTTTACTGGTGTACTGGTCAAAATAAGGGTCTTCCCAGGTTTCCGTCCTTTTCTTGTGTTTTTTCTAGCACCTGCTTTTGGGAAAGGTCTAACCATTTCGGGGCTTACAATCGGCAGTCCTGGATTAAGATCGGTTGATGTTGAAGGTACGCTTATGATTGGTTGAACATCATTCATTGTATTAGGCATATCTTCATTTGGAATACATTCGGTAGGCTGAGTTTCACTTGTAGGATTTGGTCGGTCCGTTACATAACTACTTAAAAATTCCTCATCAGTAAAAATTTCAGAATTAAATGGATATATTCCACATTTTTGAAACCCTTTAATGATATTTTGTGGGGTCATGGCTTTGAAGAATGCTACTGCAACAAGTTCGGGTATATCATAAATAGATATAGGCTTCCCTGGATGATTGACCATAAAATTGTCAGCCGCTTGATTAAAATATGTCTTAAAAGGCCCAAATACACCACGATCTAGAGGCTGTAGTTTGTGGCTTGTATGCGGGGGAATAGTTAGTAAGAAGACCCCATTACTTTTGCATTTCTGAATCCCAGCCGGTGTTATGTGTGAATCGTGATTGTCCAAAACTGCAAGAACAGGGGAATCTTGACTGCATTTTACATATTTGATGAAATGGTCCAAATATAACTCAAAATTATCCCCAATCATCCAGCCACTGGGGTTGGCAGCTGCAACAGACCCTGGTGGAGCGCCTTTGGTCATTGTGTCCTTGACTCGAACCCTAGGATACACAAAAAATGGAGGTACAGTATTTCCAATTGCTGATATCGCACAACAGACAGTTACTAAAGTGCCTCTCTCTGCGGATGTCACTTTAGACACTTCTTTGGAGTTTTTCTCTGCAATGATTCTTCCTGGTTGATGTACAGTGGTCACTCCAGTTTCATCTATGTTATAAATTGAATGAGCCTCAAATTTGTGTTTAGTCATGAGCAACTTGAGGTTATTGAAAAAGTCTCCAACGGTACTTCTGTTAAATGCGGTTGCTCTACTTAGGCTTGTTGAGCGTGGAGTGCGAAGTGATAATCTCGGGTTGCGATGCATAAAACCACGTACCCAATCATATGAAGCCTTGTTTTTCAACTCCCAGTTATCAGGCATTTTTATGTTATTTGCATGTCCAAATTCATATGCAAAAGTTCTTATGGTTTTCTGACTTAGACCGTAGTGAAGCTTTGCTGCTAGTTTTAAGTAATCTGCTAACATCAGTTCTAATTGGTCACTAAAGACTTGCCCAGTTTTATAATTAGGTTTAAATGAAATTTCATTTTTATTTTCACTTAATCGATATTTTGTCACATATCTTTCTAAAGTTTTTCTATCTATGTTATAGAGTTTTGCTGTAGCTCGAATAGAACTTTGTTCATTCACTACACTGAGCACTGCGACCCGCATGTGTTCTGGAGAATGCTTTGTTCTCTTCTTACTGCCTTCCTTCGGTTTCCAAAAAAATGGCATTCTGAAACAAAAAATACATTAGGCTATTAGTTATTTTGGTCTAAGTGAAAAGGATGAATCTTATCAAAGTAATCCCACTATTATCACCTCCAACAGTAGTTGATTTATACATTTTGGATACAAGTAATTTTATCCAGTCTTTGTAAGATTATAAATTCAAAATATCCAATACATCTAAGATGCATGGGGATTAAGATTGACTTACAAAGATAATATTAATTATTTTAATTTATAAAAAAACAATATAAAGCTGAAAATATTACCTTGTTATTAGTGCCAAGTTTTAGGGCAAATGTTTTAGACATTGAGTCTATTAGTCATAGACCTATTCATTTATATCAAGATGAATAGTGTGGGCCTAAATAAAATCATGTTTAGTGTTGATACAATCATAATATTGCTTACAGGATGATTGAAAAACACATCTTTAAAAAGGTGATCCAAAATTAATTAAAACGAGGTTTAGCCATGTGTTCAAAACTCCATACGGGAGGGTTGACCATATGGTCAAACCTCCCTAATGCCAAGTGGGTCAAGGCTCCCAAAGTGCACATTTTTTTGTTTTTCTTTTCTAAGTTTCTAATATTTGAGGTTAGGTAACTTATAACTATACTGTTTTAAAGAGAATTATATTGTCTTCAAACTGAAAACTTAAACTAAAGGCTATCTTTAATACTTCTAGTGATATATTCTTACAGATAAAGGCAAATACTTACATGAAAACTGCTAAAAATCTTCAAATATTCAGAACAACCAAACAATGTGATGTCTTGCTTTCATCTACTAGCACAGTGTAGTTTCCCTCCAATTATAACATGTGACAGTATGAAATCAGTCCTAGCCAGCTTTAGAGCGGGAAATTCAAATGTGGGTCAAACCTCCCCTATGGTCAATGCTCCCCTGCCTCCCCTAATATTTCATTTTTGGGCAAAGCATATATTAGTAAATGACGTTACAATCTAGGCCTAGGTTTGTTACCAGTCGTGTACTTGGAACATAAAAACTGTTTTTTTCAAAATAAAAAATTTGAAATTGATAAATGTTTTTATACAGTTCTATTTAGAACTAAATTACGAAACTTTTTTACATTTATGAAAAAAATTACAAAAATTTTTTACTACTTTTTATGTAGGCCTAAAGTTGAACTTTTTCCTTTCGTTACTGAACATTTTTTGTTTCTTGAGCTAATAACTTTTACAATTTCAAAATAAACTAATTTTTAGTGGCATATTTGAATTCTTTAAAGTTTCTTCTACAAAAAAGCTATTGAACAATTTTGGATTGGGGTTCATTTACTATTTTTGGCGAATTTTTAAAAATATGCTTGCAAAACGCTAAAAACGGGCTGGCCATTTTTAGCTTTAACCATGCCGCTTCTAGGGTTAATAGCAATAATTACTTTTAGATATATATATATATATATATATATATATATTCTAATTAGAAAAGTCATAATAATATTAGCAACTTACTTTCTTTGTACTGAAGGACATTAGGATGCTTGTCATGAATGACAACGCACTTATAGCAAACGTCTCTTTCAGTTCTGGAACACAATATATTTTTGTTTAAATACAATAATTTCATCCTTGCCTGTGGTTTTACATTGTTGGTTTGAAAAATATTATGAACATTATAAACTTACATGTGTATTCTTCTAACTCATAATAGTTGGTTGATCAGAACCAGTCATACATTTTATAAATGCAGACATTACTGTGAACCCATTTTTTTCAGCTCCTTACTTTATTGTAAATTACCTTAGCAAACTCTTTTCATCACCATAATTATCATCAATGGCTCAATTCAGAATGGGTTTTGGCCTCCATATGCCTCAACCCTGCTCGTACTAATGAATGAATGAATTTATTACCAAAAATTCCTTTACATATTAATACATAAAGGACCTATAGGGGGACAAAAATACCCGAACATAGGTTGGTCCCTATATTTAAAGATAAAAAAAAAGAAATTAAATTTTGCTAGAAATACCTAGCCCAATTCTAATATAATAGTATAATAATAGTACACAATAGTATAATATAACAATAATAATATATAAAATAGTTTTTATTTGAAATTGGTGTATATTGTTTTTATAAAATGTACCTAGATTTTCACACTTGTCAATTAATTTAATTCATTAGAAGAAAAAAAAAAGAAAGCTTTCTTTCATATACATTCAATTAATTTACTCTATACTAAATTCACTTATTTTCTTTTTTATAACATTTTCACTATAAGTTAGCGATTTCAACTAATTTGGTAGTTCATTGAAGTACTCGTTGCATAGCTTCTCTGCCCAATGGTTAGAGAGTGTTTTGGTAGAGAAATATTCTTAAACCTAGTATTTATTGGATTGTTTAAGAATTCACTTTTAAGTTCTTGATACAGGTGTGTTATAGCTTTAACAACAAACACTTGTTTTATATCTAATGGTTTATTCGTATCTTGATCGTTGATTCCAATGATATTGAATAGCCTTTTTTGAAGTCTTGCTAACGGGTCTAATGCTGTATTGTATAGTCAACTCCAACCGATTAGTATATAGCTATACTATGACAGAGTCCATAGTATATAAGTAATAACCGATTTTTTGTTAAGTATAAGATACTACAAACTGCAAGATCATAATGTGGTAACTTAATCTACCTAATATAAAAATAATACAAATAAAATTAACGTTCTCAAATATATCTGTAAAAATGTTGCACCTGGTATAAGTCGTCTGTACTCCATGGTATTATAGACTCTACTGTATTTTCACCGCTTGGCTCTCATTTTTCTTCTCAAGTTCTTAAGCTAATTACCATAGTAAATGTGACCTTTTTGAACCTATTTTAGAAACTCTAAAAACAATTTTTGATTGGTATTAGTATATAAATTCAAAATTTATATTTTACTGCAAACGTAACTTCAAAACCAGAGCAAGGAGAGCACAGCCTAATCCAAGGACTTTACTTTGATGGAAGAAAGGACAACACCTTGTTATTGAAAAAGTTAATCAAAAACATTTTCGAAGAACCATAAAAGAAGATCACTGCTCAATTATACGAGAACCTGGTTCTACTTATGTTGGCCATGTTTCACCCTCAACTGGATCTGCTAAAAACATCGCCAATAGTACAATTTGTTATTTGACAGACGCTGGTTTTTCATTAGACGAACTGGATGTGATTGGGTGTGATGGTACCGTTACTACTAGAAGTTGGAAAACTTGTGTTATCCGCAGGATTGAAGAACAAGTTAAAAGACCACTGCAGTGGGGTGTGTGTCTTTTGCACTTTAACCCTACAACTGTCCATGTTAATGTTTTTGCAACACCAAGTCATTTCGGTGCGTGTGCAAGCATATTTTAAAAAATTCGCCAAATATAGTAATTGTATACCAATCCAAAAGTGTTCTGTACCTTTTTTGTAGAGAAAGGTTCAAAGAATTCCTATATGCAATTAAAAAATTTATTGATGTAAAATTGTAAAAGTTATTAGCTCAAGAAACAAAAAATGTTCAGTAACGATAGGAAACTGTTCAACTTTATTAGGCCTACATAACAAGTAGTAAACATTTTTTGTAATTTTTTCGTAAGCGTAAAAAAGTTTCATAATTTAGTTCTAAATAGAACTGTATAAAAACATTATTTATCAATTTCATATTTATTATTTTGAAAACACCAGTTTTTATGTTCCATCTACACGACTTCTAACAAAAGTTGGCCTAGTTTCAAACGTAATTTAAGATTATTTGCTTTACCCAAAAATGAAATATTATTATAACAAAGTGTAGAGAATAAATCAAAGAATTGAACCGTATACTTATAAATTATCTTTTCCTAAAAGTGTTTTACTTTTATTGAATGTTTTACTTTTACTTGAATTATTTGAATAACAAAAGAGAGAGAAAATGTAGAAATCGCCTCGCAAACCCCTATGTCTGCCCCATGCTATAAAAAGCCGTTAAAGCGCGATTTCAAATATTAGATGAGACCGTATTAGCAGTCACTTTCCCACGGTCCTACACAACAAACTGTTCAAATAAAGCGTATTTGGTTTACAGGGAAAGTTAGTTTGAAGCATTAAGTTTACAAAGATACCAAAATATCTCTAAAAGACTATTGTTTTTACATAGATATTACGTGTAATATATAACGCTGTTTATTGGTTGGAAAACTGACCAATTGCAAGGGTCTACAAAACGGCCTACAATTGTTGAACTATTTGTCCGATTTTTGATTGGATTAGATAGGGGAAATAGTGAAGAATCCAACGATATTTAATTTTACTTTAGAAGAAGTAGTGGGCGGGGTTTAGAGAGAGAGGAAAGATGCGTTATTTCGTCGTGTTTTGTGACGAAAACTGATGAATTGACGGCCGCCGAGTTTGTTGAAGAAAACTAATAAACTGCAACGATGATTACGTATGTAAATATACGTTTTAGAAACTTGTAAATACAAAAATTAAAGTTTAGATCATTACCTTTCCAACGGTTTTTGACTTTTTGCGATTGAATAATTTTTAGTGGGTGAAATATTCATTACAAGTATAGTTGTCAAAATTGAACGTTTTCACATGCCACGCCCCCACGACCACTCAAATTTAGTAGTCTGACAGTTGCAGGGTTAACAAGAGGGATGGCAGGCCGGTAAGCCTATCAATGCCACGTGCTAAGGGGGTTCTTAGCCACTTTGACCCTCCTCCAAAATAATGAGGCCTCCCAGACCCTAACATCCCTATTCTACTTTTCGAAGCTCTATTTAAATCCGGTCTCAAAGTGACGGATGCAAAGAAATACCACTCCACATCAGGTCAATTGATATGCTTACCGGGGAAAAAATGAATTTTGAAACTTTAGATGGTGTAATGACTGGGCCAAAATCATTCAGTGGTCAAATGGCACACGGCTCAGTAATTGTGAAAAACTTCCGGCAGTGACTTTTGAAAGTATTCAGTGTTAGATTCCAGACATTGTTCGGAATATTTTAAGCTAAGACCAACAGTACCTGGACATAAGTTCCGCTATAAATTCAGGCAGCTGCACTGAGGACTTATCTGTTCATGACCAGGCTCTATTTCCCACTCAAGACGGTTGATAACGGTGAACAGAGTTCTAAGACTGTAACTAAGTGTTGAAAATCCCTCGGATGAGCAAAAGATTTTGGTGTCAAAAATCATACATGCCTGTATGGTTTAACATTAATAAATTTGAATACGTTACTGATGGTCCTCATCATGTTTTTGAAGTAATAAAATCTACAAGATTCCTACCAGACAACTTGATTCAAGTGATTAATTCAGTTACTGCAAGGAACGCATTCTTTACCCATCTAGAGAACCCTGCTTCTCAGTGTGATAGTTGATCAAAGGGATCATATCAGAGAGTTGGGTTTAAGGAGAATTATAAAAGCAAGGAACTTAGCTTCCAGAATGAAGTCAATCAGAACTTTTCAAGCACCAAAATTTAACTTTCATACTAGAGAATACACTGAAATGATTTATTGGACCACAACTGTTATTTCACCACCGCCTTTGTTGCGAAGACTGTCCGACGAAACTATCTGGTCAAAAATCACATCGGGAGGAACAGCGGATGAACGGAACTTTGACAAATTCCCCTGCAATACCCAAGCAGTGGAGTGCAGCGTAAAACTGGTCACCGAGTCATCTCAAAAAGTCATCAGTTTCAAGAACAGAGATGGTTTTATTGGAACCACGCTGCTCTCAAGAGCTTCAATGCCAAGTTTTTCTAGTAAAAGTTATTTTAATCTGCCTACCAAGTAAAGACTAATGATTTAAAAAAGTTTTAAGTTGACTCAAGCCAGATAAACATTTATTGTTTCAATGGCATAGTGCAATTTTTGTGTTTTTTTTTAGCGAAATGCGCTACTAATACATTTTTAAATGTACAGTTGTATGTATTATGTTGTTTATTTATTTATATTTCTTTCACATTGTTTTACTCTACCAACATTATAGAGCAAACACACAAGCAGTGATGGCCTCAAATACGATACACGGTGCGCCAGGTTGCAGCTAACAAGCCCGTTAAATACGATAAGTTAAGCATTTTTACCGTAAATGAATTTTGTTTGAATGTTTCCATATTTTTAGGTGTCTTTTAACCGTTTTTTAAAGGTGTTTCACTATAGTAGTGCGCACTATAGTAAATTATAGTCATGCGCGCGCACGACAGCATCAGTATTACAAAAAAATACATCGATCGCCATTGGTTGATTGCCGTTCTTTCAACGTATAACCAAGTATCAATTAAAGTGCGGTTCAAAAACCTAAATGTTAATAAGTCTGTGTAGTAATTAAAACCAGCATGTGGTTGTGGTAGCTGTTAAAGTTCCGTACCACCGTTTTAACAATGCCAAAAGTAAATGTTTTCTGCGAGATAAATCCATATTAAACCATTCTAAATCGTACCATGTGCTTTTCGTGCGGTAGCCTTGTACTAAGCAATGTAATCTTCAAATCCAGGTATTGCGGCTATCAAATTTAATTAAACTTTATGACACCGGATATCTTTAAATATGCCATATAACGTTTATAATGCAACAAAGTGATTTTCAGATAAATAGTTGTTTCATAACTTTCAAACATGTAATGTAGTTTACAACCTTTGTTTGATCTTTGTAAAATATTTTTAATCTTACTTAAATACGGTGATTTCATTCTGACACTAAATTCTGTTGTCTGAACTGTCAAAAATAAAAATAGCTTAACTAAAGCCAGTATTTCTTTATTTAAATATCATTAAAACAAAAGTGAAACGCTTGCAGGCATGTAGCCCATGGGCGCCCATACCTATGGCCAGATAGGGGCCACCCCCCTCCCCCTAGCTCCCAGGGAAAGGAAAATAAGTATATTATTAGTTATAGTCAGGTATTTTTCTTTAAAGAGATTAGCACTAAAATATCTTTTACATGTTATGTGCAGTTTGATTTTACATATACTTATCTTATTTTTTACGAGAGTTCAAGCATGAGCTGCTGGGTCACTACTTGGTGCGGCCTCTAGGAGTGCTATAGGTCTTTGTGTATTCACTGACGGTGTAAAGGTACAGACTCAATGCTACGTGGGTTAATATTTCACCTGAACAGCCAAATTGGCTTCCCAAATTTTAAGTTCACTTGGGGAGGTCAAAAAAAATATCCCTGGACTCCTTTTGCCGAAGGAGGGGAGGGTACTCCTTAACATGTTCACTGCTACGCAAATTTCGTATTTCCTATGCTAGGAGCTAACCTTTTATTTTTTATATCTATAGTCTAAATGAGTAGAAATTACTTTATTTTTTAACCTTTCTACGTAGTAATCACTAATATTTTAAAGCGGATGCACATGGGCTTAAAATTGCCGTAATACTTTCAATACGGGGGTTGGCGTGTGAAGCACGCAATACAGTGTCAAGGACACACTAAACAACAATGCATGGACATTACGGTGGGAGTGCCAGTACTCAGTGCGCGTCTGAATAGACCTCGCTGGGCGTACCGGTAGCCCCTTCGCAGTGAATATTAATACTATGATTTATCTTCTCAGGAATATTGTTAATGTTGTAAAATTTATTGCATTTAATAGTTAAAAAACTTTCTTAGCAGTTGTCCTTGTTTACAAGCTTAATAATATGGAATATCTTCACAGGAATGTTGTTAAGTTTGTAAAATTAATAATATTTCTCAGTGAAAAAAACTTGGGTAGTAAGTAAAGTAAGTTTATACACTGATGTCTGTAAAATTTTATTAGAACAAATATGTTGTAATAGTAAATAGGGGAATCATTGTTATGCACATATGGAGCAAGAAACCAACAGAAATTGTACAAACTATGTTTTTATCTGACATCCGTTTAAATTATCTCACACGTACATTTGTCAACAATGACTCATAGTGGAAACATATAAGGCCTGTATTACACTATCAAAGTTCTTTGTCAACGATCTTTGATGAAATTTCTTTCATGAAATATTTGATAGTGTAATATTCAATCTTTCATCAAAGTTGGCACACGTCAAACTATGATAGTGTAATACAGGCCTTATACATTTGTACTCAAAGCCTTAACTTACTTGAAATGCTATCTTTGTGATAAAACACATTTCATTTTCCACACTAACAATTCAATAATATATTTTATAAACATGATCTTACAACAAAAGGTAAATATGAAATAAACTAGATTAAAATTTTGTTCTTCAAATAAAAAAAAATAATCATGTTTTTAAACTTATTTCATTTTACTGAGCATATTTTAAAATTCCAATAAAGCTAATACAGTACAGTCCCGGTAATTCGAATCTTGATAATCCGAGGATATAATTCGAGCCATAAATCGCATTGAATGTGACCATGCATTGCGACACATTCTTGCTGCTTGAAGGATACCGATCTTTAAATTTTTGTTTTCGAATGAATCAGTCAAAACATGTCCTGATCCATTGGCTGTACAACTAAAGTCATGTTGGGGGGGGGGGATACCGTATATGTTGTTCATATAAGTGGGATAGAGTTATGCGCAGTACAAGTGTCAATAAACAATATGATTGTTCTGTTCTGTTTACAAAAGGTTTTGTCGAGATCTTACAACAGACAGAGATTGGGAAGAGCATCAATGACAAACTACAGTATCGGTACCACACAATACAGTAGGGAGGGGGACTGGGTTAATTTTAGACACGCCAGGTTTAATGTCGAGCGACCTTGTAAGAGAGGTGCGGGGAATACGGCAGTGCCGGGAAAAGTTTGTTTCGATGTTATTTTTGTATATACAGTAGAACTTGGATAATCCGAATGTCTTTAATTCGAAGTTTCGGTTAGGTTATTTAAACTTTATATGATATCAATGTAAAAAAATTATGGATAATTCGAAGTCAACTTCTTTAATTCAAAGTTTTTTTTTCAACACTAAAAATAAAATCTTGTACTGTGAAAGGGATCGCTGGATAAATACGTCACTGTCTGGTAGAAAGGAGGCTGGACGTAGGGGGCAGGACTTTGTAGGGGGCAGGTGTTTGTGCACGTATTGTAATTCCAGACGCAGTACCGGTTTCCAAGAATTTTGCCTTCCGAGAATTCTCTGAATGTGTTTACATTTGAACATACGCTCAACCTGATATGGCTCATAGTGAGGGATTCACAGCTTTGGATACAGCGCTACGCTACGTTGGACAACAACCCGAAGCTACTGCAGCCGATACCGTATTACTCAGTCGTTGGCGTGACATCGCAGCTCGTAAACGTTGCAGTGTAGTTAAACAAAAAACTATTTACGATTTCTTTAATAAGTAAGTTTCTATTTTTTACTGTATATAAAATTACTTTTTTACCTCAGTGCTCAATACAAAATAGTGTATATTTAATAAAACTTAAATTTTTTCGGAGATACTAGGACTATAAATATTAGTTTTATCTTAACCTCTAAATATTCCGTGTAATTCGGGTTTTTCACAATCCGAGGTACTCTCGGTCCCATTCAACTCGAAATATCGGAACTCTACTGTATAAGCATGGGGCGTACTCTTGCGAAGTTACAAAAACATCATGCCTCATGTATTTTGGGTGTGTTTATTTTGTGAAAAGTAAAAAGTCGCAAGCTATCAAGCCTCATTACAATATAAGATTCGCTGAGGAAGAATTAATTTTATATGTGGGTTATTTTTTAGTTCGAGTCTATCTATGTTATTCATGGATAGGAAAGTATGTTTTAAAAATGTTTTTCAATTATTTTCTTTTTAATTATAGTCATAAATTGTATTTTTCCTAAAATTTTTATATTACACATAACTTATGAAACATATTATGTTTTTCATCTCTCAGGGTAAAAAATAATATTGAATTTACAAACTGGGTTTTAGTAATCAATAAATCATTATAATTATATTTGCGCAACTGATCTAGGATAAATGTTGTCTAGGAATGACCCTAAAAACTTCAAGAATATATTCAGGATATTGAAAGAGCTTGCTATATCGGTTTACGGTAAAATATTACAAATCAATAAATACTTATAGAATTCATTCTCTGTAAATAATTAGTATAGACACTTTAAGAGACATAACTTCAAAGGTGTAGGAAATTGAGAGGAGGGGAGAAAACATCAGTAGAGACGCAACTCGATTGGTTTCAGAGTTACTTAGTTAACAGAAGGCAAAGAGTATTATATACAGACTCTCGTAAGTCCTATAATTCGTCTTGGCAAATTAATCGGCGAGGGGTTCCCCAGGGCTCAATATTGGGACCTTTACTGTTTTTGATCTATGTAAATGATTTACCATATAATGTAGGTGAAACTAAAGCTGTATTATTTGCTGATGATACCACTCTGACAATTTCTGGAGAAAACATTAAAGATTTAGAGAAATCCTTGACATTGGCATTAACAATGGATGAGGATTGGTTTTCAGTTAATAGTTTAAAATTAAACCCAAGTAAAACACAAATGATTCATTTTGGATCAAAATGTGTAAGAAATAAAATAGTTTTGCCTTATTTAGAAACCATGATTACAAGCACTGACTCCTCAAAACTCTTGGGAATCATTATTGATGAGAAATTAAACTGGAAATGTCATATCCATTCTCTTTTAAATAAACTTCACTCTGCGTGTTTCGCACTTCGTGCAATCTCAAAAACTTGCAGTTATGCCACAATTAAGACCGTGTATTATGCCTATGTTTACTCACACCTTAGATATGGCGTAGCCATCTGGGGTAATTCTGTAGAGTCCATAAAAATTTTTTGTCTACAAAAAAAGATAATAAGAATAATCTGTAATTTGAAGTATAGAGATTCGTGTAGAGATATATTTAAAAAAATCCAATTTTTAACCCTGCCATGTATTTATATTTTGAACGTTTTGCTCTATTTTAAATCCCACAAGAGTGGGGTCAGTCAGCACCAGCATGGATATTCTTTCCGTCAGCAAATACTACAATATCCTATTCATAGACTGAAGGTATTTGAACAGGGGGTGTATTACTCAGGTTTGAAGTTGTACAATGGACTGCCTCAGTATTTGAAAAAAATTGATTCCCAGTGTGAATTTGAAAAAAAATTAAAAAGATACCTCACTGAGCGGGCATTTTACTCAGTGAGAGAGTACTTGACAAGTAGTCCTTGAGGCTATATAACATTGTTGATTTGTCTGTAATAATGTATTATATATATATATTTTTTTATATCTTGTATATTTATTGTTCTAACTTGTTTAAACTATTTTATTTATTAAAATATTAAAGTATTATGTGTATATGTATTCTAAGTGTAGGACAACTCACATGTATACTTCAGCTTTGCTGAAATTTGTATGCCGTAAATGAGGCTAATAAATCTAATCTAATCTAATCTAAACCACGATGCAAAATTTCATCGTTGTATTTGAGGTCCAAGAACAACAGACGGTAATTAATTTGATTAAGTTTTAATATTTTTTATATTAGAACAAATTATTAATTTTATTGTTTTGTAGTATATTTTACTCAAATCATTTTGTAAGTGTGATTTTCCCTATTTCATTCTGATATTCTTAGATAAGCCTTCGAAAGAATATCATATTTTATCAGGGCATTTTCGGCAGAACAGCCCTTTTTCGAATTAAATGTTTAAAATAAAACAATAGTTACCTTTCAACTGTGATATATTTGTCTCCTTGCTTTTCCAAGCATTCTCCTTTGGTATCTATGAAAGTGGAATTAATTTTTATCAGATGACCCACAGCAGACTGAAACCATCTACCTGACCATTCTATAGGAAACTGGCATCCTCCTAC
>JAGFPH010001740.1:114875-171641 GCA_018207615.1 Philaenus spumarius
GTAGCACTTCAGGGTCACATTTTGAAAATATTGTGTGTGGTATAGTTTAGAAGGTATTTGGGTATGGGAAACCTGATTTTGATCAAGAAAGTGCCCCATATAGCACTTCAGGGTCACATTTTGAAAATATTGTGTGAAGTATAGTTTAGAAGGTATTAGCTTACGGGAAACCCGATTTTGATAAAGAAAGTGCCCTATAGCACTTCAGGGTCACATTTTGAAAATATTGTGTGTGGTATAGTTTAGAAGGTATTTGGGTACGGGAAACCCGATTTTGATAAAGAAAGTGCCCTAAATAGCACATCAGGGTCACAATTTGAAAATATTGTGTGTGGTACAGTTTAGAAGGTGTTTGGGTACGGGAAACCCGATTTTGACAAAGAAAGTGCCCTATATAGCACTTAAGGGTCACAAATGTGGGTCAACATTTTGGAAATACCTTGTGTATCATTTAGTATGTTCTTAGGTATGATAAATACGATTTTGCTGGGGAAAGGGTCATAGCGCTTTTTTTGAGAATACCGAGTGGGGTTTCATTTTATATGTTTCGTGTACGGGAAACCCGATTTTCACAGTTAAAGGGAAGTAGATCTTAAGGGTCACAAATTTGGGCCAATATTTTGAAAATACTGTGTGGTGTATGCAGTGGCGGCTCGCGTATATGCACTGTGGAACTGCAGCACTCCGTATTTCCACTTGATATTTTTGATAACATTTAACATAATGTACCACGCAATGGTGTACACCGAATAGAATTTTTTGTCACATACATATATTTTAAATGTTGTGTATTTTAATATTGTTTAGTGTTTTTAATAACTTGACAATGGGATTGTGATAGTCACCAAAATAAGTCACATGAGGGATCAATAACAGGTATTATTTAATATTATTATTATATTATCCTATATATCTATTTGTAATATAATGAGTAATTTTTTCTTTCTTTATGCATGTAAAATATATACAGTAGAACCCCTCTTAACCGGTCTGGTCGGGACTGAGACCCTGGCCGGTTACCTGTTTGGCCGGTTGATCCGAGGTCACCGTAAAAAGTAAATTTTTTTCAAAAATAACCCGCATATTTCATAAATAAACAAGCAAATAAGACATTATTGCAAACCATTTTATTGTATGTACAACATATATAAACAAACACCAACAAATTAAACATTTTAAACTTACATAAACTTTGAAAACTGAATTTACATACAGTAGAGTCCCCCTATTCCGAACTAATTGGGACCGAACATTGTTCGGTTTAGCGGGAATTCGGAATAGGCGGATTTCATGAATAATATCAACGTATTGACTTGTTAAGGCCTAAATTAAGTGCGGGGACATCTGCGAGAGTCAGTTCTATACAGCGTTGATCGGCTCGGAGGAAAGCGAGGAGGAGGTGAACGCTCAAACTGAACTCGTATCACATGTAGACGCTGAAAATGCTCTTGACCTCGCCTTAGTGTAGGTTTACACCATCCGTTTTTTTCCTTCCATTGCGTTAAGATTCTGTTATGTTTTCTCCTAAAAACGGAAGGGAAGGGATAGGTTGCTCGAACTGTCCGTTTTGTCATCCCGTACTCCGTTAGTTCCGCGTCTTGAAAAAAGATCGAGAACAAAATAAAATTCGTTCGAGATAAAGAAAATGGAGGAGAAAAACGGACAAACGCAACTGGCAGGTGGCAACAACACCATTAGTGCCTAACTGTTGCATTTAATCCTTCCTTCTTTCTGAAGGACCCGGTATCAGTTCTATAGCTTCCTTCACGCAAAACGGATGGAAAACGTGAAGGAAACAAAACCAGCATTCATTCCAATTTGGTTTCAGGCGTGTTCATCAAGCTTAGGCTCTAGTATGACTCTATTTAACTTATTTGTATAACAATAAATGTACGTTTTTTCACGAACGTCTTTTTAATTTCTCTTGTTTTTATGTTTAAAAAAATCGGTATTTTTTCTGTACTCTTTTCCGAATAGGCGGATTTTCGGAATAGCAGGACTCTATTATATACTGTATCATTTCATTGTTTTAAAAAATCAGTTATTTTTTCTGTTCTTTAACTTTCAAAGATTTTTTTAAAGCCAAGTCTCTCAATTTTCGTACGTTCATGACGTTAAACGCCGTCGAACCTTTTTGCTGCTCAACATATTACGCAATATGTTACAAATATTACTATTTTGCTCCCACAAAATTCAGTAAAGGTTCTGACAAAGCAACAGACGAAGAAAAAGAAACAAATGATGCCGCTTTGTCAATTGATTCTAAGAAAAAATACAGTTGCCGCGGAAGCAAGAGGGGAATCAAACTCACGCTCCCCCTCCCCTGTTCTGTGTAAGCAAGAGGGGAATGCTCCCCCTCCCCTGTCTGCCTTCCACAACACTAACTCCATTGCACACCTAAAGTTGCGTCACCCAGCTTTATTTTCCAGGAAATGTCTGTCAAACAATTAATGTTTGAGACTTTAGCCAGTTACAGTAATATTATCTGTAAGAGAAAAAAAACTGTGTTGTTCCATGGGATAGGCCGGTTAATCCGAGGACCGGTTGATCCAAGGCTGGTTAAGAGGGGTTCTACTGTAATCCTCAAGCTTAATGTCAGTAACCATCTTCCAGTTTATGAAAAAGATACAAAAATCTTTGTACGGAACTGTGAGCTACACAGTAACAGCGATGTGGTGTTTGGCTATTGTAGGCATACGCACATAGGAGCTGCACGCGAGGCTATGAAGGAGTGAGACAGACCACTATCGCTCCAACAGTGCCGATCCTGTGTTGTTGGTGGAAAGTAGATTGTTTTTACTACGATTGTGGTAATCAGGCTATGATTTCAGAAGGAACAATTTTATTTACTAGACATTTGTCGGACAGGCGAAGTAACTATTTACATCGCACAAGCAGAACGTGACTTTTTGTTTTATTGCGGAAATATATCTTAGTTTAAAGTCGAATCAAGAATATAAAGTTTAATTAGTTAGCGAAGGTTAGAAATTATTGATTTTTACTCGACAGATAAAATATCAGAAACATTTCTCTGATGGCAAGTGTTATAGTCGAATGGAAACCCGAAACGTATTGGACAGCGGTTGTAGTGGGAGGCTCATCGGGAACGATCGAACATTTTCGGCAGGGGTGTATCAGTGTTATTCTTTCGTTGCTGCCAAGTCGTGCTGAATAGACACAAGTTCATATTTATGTTTTAGCACTGGCGGGATTCACAACGAAATAATACCGAAACTTGGTAAATTCATAATAACTATGGAGACCTAATTAATATTTATTACTAAATAAGGTATCTACTTATTAAGGGCAAAGGTATCTACTTATTAAGGGCAAAGGTATCTACTTATTAAGGGCAAAGGTATCTACTTATTAGGGGCAAAGGTATCTACTTATTAAGGGCAAAGGTATCTACTTATTAGGGGTTTTTAATTTTCCACCACTCTCTTCACATTGCTTTTTCTCCTTTCCTATTTTTACTGCAGTGCTTTTATCAATCTTCAAAGAGCTTTTTCACTGGGATTAAAGGTCCGTTGTTGGTCTTTTATTGAGAAAACTAGTTTCTCACTCTGCCCACAAACTCTCTAGCTTGACTTCGGATAAGTAAGCCGCGGCCAATCTTTCTGTAAGGTTCACTTTTTGAACGAATACGTGGTAGGCCCCGTCTTTTACTCACAGTGTCACTGGTCTCGGACATAATTAATAAATATTATTAAAATTCTTCAAAATAATATTTTAAAATTAACGCGAATGTAAAGACAATAATAAGAAAATGCAAAAGACCCGTTTTATGACATGGTTAATACCAGAAGTTTAACGATACAACACCAAACAGAAGGCATTCGCACTGAGAAAGCCAGCCGGATAAATTTGACACCGCTGTCAGGGTTGTCATGGCAACTGCCCGAGTGTCATTGGCCAAGCGCAGAGCCTAAAACCCCCACTGTATCGGGGCAGCCCCGAACTCGCTATGACAACGTTCTTTGATTGCATTTGAACGGACCTAGTTACTTTGATGACCGCTTTTATTAAAGTTTGAGATGTGCTGCTATCTGTGGAATTTTTTAGAACAATTTAAGTTCAGTTTCTGTGGTAAATAAATCTTAGAAAATGTAATGTTTGCCGTCTTTGGCCGCTCTGTAAACAGCTGAAGGCTCTAGCCGTTGTTTGGTTCCTACTTACACGCAGTGTTTTTAGCGTTACTTAGTTTTGTTGTCCTAGGTTATCGTGTGTAATTTCACAGTTTATTTTTTAATATTGTTCTTTTTACAATAATGACTGTTGTGAAATAAAATGAACGAAGACGACGGCAGTTACAAAATGGCGGGAGCGGCAACGGAACTTTTGTTTCGAACCTGAGTGATTCCAATATTACCAATAAGTTTTGAAAAACCTTTACTTTCTAGTTTTGACCTAAATAATGCTGTTGCTAAGCAATAAAATAAATAGTTGAGGCAATTTTGTACAAGTTGGTGTCCAAACAAATTTTTTTCATAAAAACTAATTTTTTACGAAAAATTTGTTTTTCAATTATAATTTTTTCATAATGTATTATTGTGTCTAAAACATGTGTAAATCACTTAATTTTGTTTGTAAGAATATAGACAACAAAAATCAAGCAACAAATATAGGTCTTCCCTTTGAAAATTCTTGTTTTTTGTTACAAATTTCCATTTTTTTTTCAGTAAATAAAAATTAAAAATATATGTTTTATTTCATATCAATCTATACTTTAGTCATAGAAGATACTATAAAAAAAATCAGCCTTTTAGAACTGACAGAAATACTTTTTTTTTTGGAATAAACAAGTTACAGTGCAATATTCGCTCAAAATTAAATGGAGCTGATAGCAACACTAGTTCTCTAGTAATTGGAATGGAAAGGGTTAAACTTCTTTGTATACGTTGCAATGTACACAACTTTTTCATTGTCGCAAAGTAGAGAACATTGGTGCTTCAAGTATGTAACGTTTGTTTATAAAGCACAATTTTACAAGCAAATTTTACATTATTGATTTGTTCAGCTATTTTGTTGAAAAATAATTTCTTTCATCTCCCTTCATGCAGTATAACATTTTACTATTTGACGTACATCAGAGTGGATATGGCAAAAGTAATTAAGGACAAAAGTAATTGAAATATTACAAATTTGTATTTATAAAAACATAATTTATTTTCCCATACACACATAAATAATAGCCCATAAATATTTAACACCATCTATACAAGAAATATTATACATATATTTTTAAAGTACATATATATATATATATATATCAACCATAAATATAACTTTATTTTCATTCTTAACTAAAGGATTTATGTCATGGCAACAACAAACCATCCACACAATAGCCTAACTACACCATCACGTCTACTTACATCTACATCCTATATAGATTACTTTTTAAATAGCCTACCTTCATTTATGACGACTGAAAAAGTATTCTAATTGAAAAATAAACACTTTTGAGAATCTCAAATAAGGCTGAAGAATTAATTTAGGGTACAAAAGTTTTTTTTTTTACAATACCAGAAGGCTTTTACATCTTTAATTTTATTGTTTATAAAAATACTATTTTCATGTCTTGAGCAAAAAACAATTATATATAATTATATAATAGTTCCAATAACAATATCATTAATTTCTAAATAAATTTACAACAATGTTTTATGCAATTTCTGTCGTCGAGGCTTAAGGTTTATTGTAGGAAATACAATGTAATACAAACAACTTAATTAAAATAATACACTAGTTTATTACGATTTTATCGATTACATTTTTTGGTTTAAGATATGGCTGCATACAGCGTTTAAAAAAAGTATGGAAGTGATTGGGTGGTTGGATTTCTAGGATCTAAAAAAGATGTCCGATCTCTTATTTTTAAACTTTTTTGGGCTAGTATTTTCATAAAATATATTGTTTTCAAACATTTTCAAAAAAAAAAAGAATTAAAAAAAATCTAATTATTTAAACCCAAAACCGGGTTAAAACCTGTGTGTACTAGTGTTATCTCATAGGGTTTCATGAAATGAATGGATTTTTAAATAATCTCTGTAAAAAATTGTTATAAGAAAAGTAATAACTCTTTCATCCAGTTTCAAGTTGACATTATAAAGTAGACTAATAGACTGATGTTAAAGAACATATGTATACAGTGCCAAAGAAAGAAGTCAAATAAGAAAGCTATTAAAGTATGCTTCAAATGTTTCTTGCGAGTGATAACATTTTAATCCCGTTACACAAGGTTGTTTAATTTATGTTATTATCTTATCTTAGTAAACTCTTAGTCATCAGGGCATATTGTTTTATCAATAACGGACGGTAATACCATCGTTATGAGATAACAGAAAGTTTTCGAGAATTTTAGCCATTCTGTTACTCGTTCTCTACGTGATTATAAAGACAACCGTTATGGCGACAGGACTCGCTCTTTTCAGGAACCAGCAGATTTTTTTCAATTCAAAATTTCCAGACCGAACCTCGGCACGAAATCAACAGGTGTGAAATGTTTACAGATGTTTGAGCAAGAAAGCAATTGCGATTGTTAGCCATAGTGGAAGACCAAAATCTACTTGCAAGAAAAAGAAAAAGTTAAGGAACACAAACTTGAAAAAAGATCAAGAACAAAATAAATTCCTTTGAGATAACGAAAACAGAGGAGAAAAACGGATGAACGCAAACTTGAAAAAAGATCGAGAACAAAATAAATTCCTTCGAGATAACGAAAACAGAGGAGAAAAATGGATTAACGCAACTGGCAGCAACTTCTGTTGCTAGTGCCTAGCTGTTGTATCTAATACTTCCTTCTTTCTGACGGACCCGATATTCGTTTCACCGGACGCTTGTTGCGGTAGTTTCCTTCCCGCAAAACAGATGGAAAACGTGAAGGAAACCCCAGCTTTCATTCCAATTTGGTTACAGGCGTTTTCATCGAGGTTAGGCTCTATGTATGTCTCTATTATATTTATTTGAATAACAATAAATGTACGTTTTTTCACGAACGTCTTTTTAATTTCTCCTGTTTTTATGTTAAAAAAATCGGTATATGTTCTTTCTTCGTATCTCGTATAAATACGTTCATACACAAATCTACATATTTAGTACTGTTCTAGTATCAGTCCCCTAAATGGCTGTTTATTTTGAATACTACAAATCAAACCACCATCAGTTTTAATCTAAATGAGTTCTAATAATAAATCCAATTTTCTAGACTTTTAAAGTTATAATACTTCCTAGGCCACTAAAATACTGCCAACTCAAATATCAGATGAATGCTCACCCTTACTTGAGATTCCCAACTTATAAATTCTAGAATTTTATGTTCTTAACAAATGACAAATGGTTTTGGACATAATTATCTTACCGTATAATAGTAGATCTTGCTTTAACCAATTATTTTGACTAAAGTATTGGAAGGTTTGATAAGTATTTACTACTTGATGCAATATGTTTGCTATTAATTATGACTACTTTAACACCAACCCATGATTTATTCTTATTGTGCATTAGCTTGGAAGATTCACTTATGGAGTAACTGAGAAAATATGAAGGTATATTGGAACCGCAATATAAATTTAACTTAAATAATTAAATACTAGATAATCTCACAACTTCAATCACTCAATTATAAATAAATTTACACGATTCTATGGAAATAATAATAACGAATCAATATATTATTCAAACAAAAATATACAGTACCACACACTTAACTGAACTTCCCAAAATATGCATTGTGAAAGCACTGTATTAAACCGAGTTTCCTCTACAGAAGACTATCATATAAACAATTCATGTACTATATTCATTTTATCCTTGAACTTTAGTTGGTTAAAATATGAATAATTAATTTTATATAACTGAAGCTATGACTTTTTAACATGTGTTCAAATTACTTTATACCCAAACTCCAAATTTTCAAACTATAACTATCAATGATAGCAGTAATATTGTAATTAGAATATTATGTAAATTAGACTTAGATGATAAGAATATTTTTTTTCTTTTAATCTACAATTATCGGTCTTACAATTAAGTTTCTAATTCAAAATGGCAACCTAAATCTGGTAAATTGAATAGGTATTATGCTATGGTATTTAATTTTAAAACTTATTCTAATTTCCTAGTCTTTCTTAAAGAAATTGATGCTAATAACATTTTATGTCTATTGATGAGGACACTATTGGCTCCTCCCCTTTTATTTTGTTGAAAGCACTGAAAGCGGTGTTGTCCACCTTCAAAATCAGGGATACGAATTTATTTTTAGAAATATGTGCTACCCTTACTTGCCAGTACTGTTTGAGATTTCTTTGATGAGAAATTTCCTCAATGTCGATTTGGAAGAGGTGTGTAGAACGATCAGCCGCACGACCTTACGCCCATGGAAATAAACAAAATGTCTACAATGCAGGGATTCAGAACTTCGAACATTTAAGACAGCAAATTCAATAACAGTTAGGTACTCCATGATTTCACTATATACAATTAGTACCCTAATGACACGTTGAGCAGTCGTAATAAAAGCGTATAGCTGAAAGACGGTCACATTTTCACTACTTTATATTAAATGGAAAATAAAGATTTTAAAGATAATTTAGATTAGTGTTAATCAATTGTAAAGTAAATGAACATGGAATCCAACTTGAGAGGAAAATAAAAACGATAGAAAAGTGATATAAGTCACGTGCTAAGGGTTCTGTCGACTCGAAAGACTTATAGTTTATCTATGTTTTTGTAGCTTTCTACTCTTCTGAAAATTGTCGTTCTACTTTGTCATGAAATATTATTAACAACGCATCAACATATATTGATATAGGCCTACTCAATATTATACTGTACTAATTGGCTGACCAGAAACCATTACCGGAAACAGCACCTCATTAACACACGGAACACGAATAAAAACACATTTTCTTCATTTTGATTTGCTTTAGTTTTTCTGTGAAGTATATGAATAAGTTACTTCTAACACAGTTGGTTTGAACAAATTTTAGTTGCTGTATTTTCAGAAATAAAGGCGGAATAAGGTTTTTAAAGGCATATCTTGAACGGCATATTACAAAATCATTAAAAAAATGTATTTATTATCCTTACACAGTTTGTATAAAAAGTATCGGGAACAATTTTTTTCTGACGTGACTGTACGTCGCAGCGTGCACGCGCCGAGCGGCCTCGGTGGTGGGAGGTCTGACCTCCAAAACGCGCCAAGCGCCAGTCGCCTGCGAGCGTTTGTTCGGGCTATATCGAATTTTCAGTCGACCCCTGTAGAGTGACTCGGTGTAAGCTCGAAATGCAGCGAACGATTGAACAGCGGTTCGCCGTCAAATTTTGTGTTGGACTGGAGAAGTTGGGTACGGAGACACTGGGCATGATTCGCTGTGTTTAAGGATGAAAGCATGTTACAAACTGCAGTTTTCAAGTGGCACAAGCACTTCAAAGATGGATGAGAGAGTGTGGAGGACGAGCCCCGCGCTGGATGGCCGTCGATGTCAAGAACCGACGACAACGTGCAACGGGTGCGTGAGAAGTGCTGAATTCAGACCGTCGGTTAAGTGTGCGCATGATTGCAGATCGAATTGGCATTGATAAGATGATAGTGCACACAATTATCACTGAATATTTGGCAATGCAAAAGATCTGTGTCAAACTCGTCCCGAAGGTCTTGACGGACGACCAAAAGCAGAGGCGAGTGTCTGATTGGGTAGACCTTCTGCAACGTGTTGAAGAAGACCCTGGTTTTTAGAATGTAGTCACGGGAGACGAAAGTTGGTTTTTTGAATATGACCCGGAAACAAAGCGTCAAAGTGCAGAATGGCACACTTTTGCACCACCTCGTCCAAAAAAAAGCCCGAATGAGCAAATCCAGAGTGAAAGCCATGCTAATAGTTTTCTTCGATACCAAGGGGGTGGTCCACTTCGAATTTTTACCTGAGGGGCAGACAGTAAAGACTGAAGAAAAGGGTCAACCGGGTGAGGCCAGCCATCGCCGGAAATTACATCCCGACAATGCATCCAGCCACACCTGCTCCAAGGTGACCGACTACCTGACGAAAAATGGCGTCACGATGATTCCCCAACGCTCGCAGTCCTGACTTGGCCCCAGCAGACTTTTCTATTCCCAAAAGTTAAATCCTTCCTCAAAGGACGCCACCACGGGACCCTAAGAGCCGTCAAAGAAGCTTGCACGCGTACCCTTAAGGACCTTCCGGAATCCGCCTACCCAGCCTTCGAGTCGCGGAAAAGTCACTGGCAAAACTGTTTCGACGCTCAAGGAATGTACTTTGAAGAATTTTAAGGTTTTGTAGCAATGTCCAAAATAAATATATTTTTCAGAAACTTTTTCCGATATTTTTTATACAGAACCTGTAAATAAATCAATTTCAAAAGATACAGCAAGTATCATCAAATATTTATTTTGTGGGGGTGCAAAACACGGCCCTCCAAAATATAGAGTAAAATATTTTTTCATTCCTTGTACTTGATGCTTTATATCTATGTAAAATTTCAATCTGATACAACAATACGTTACTGACAATTTTGTAACCTTTGAGTCGTATTAGTCATCTGCAATGTACGGTATTCATCACATACTGAAAGGAGTATTGGTTATAATATATTAAAGACTAACACTCATACAATTTTGTTAACTTCGATTCAAGTAATATATTTGTTTTCTTTAAGACTTTACTTCCTGATCTATAAAGTAATTCTTTTAAGCTCCGAAAGATAAAAAAATGTATTACTAAAAAAATATTAGTAATATCGTATACAGGATTTAACAATATCTGCTATTGGCAAGTTTGCTACATCCAATATTATTACAGACAGTAAAATACATTACATGTTCCACGTAAAGCTTCAATTATATAAATATAATTTCACTTTGTAATCAATAGAAAATATGTGTACTCAGATGTATAGCCAACATATTTTAAAATTTTATCATTATGCCAATTAATATAAAACACAAACACAATTTAATAATTACAAATATTATTTGAAAACATATAGTCACACTCTTCATTACTTTCACAAGGAGTTAAACCGAAACTTATCTTTAAATTGTCGTACAGCCAATTAGTTAGCTCTACTCAGTCTTACAAAAATTGTGAAAAATCTCCCTTACAAGTATTTTTGATCTTAAAAATAACTGTAAATAGCTGTTGAAAACATAAATTATTTTAAAGGTTTGAAGGCAATACAGTCACTGATCAACTGACTATTTAAATTAGAGAACATAATAGAGAAATATGTTAAGACTGTGTTATCTGTTTGAAATAATTTAGGCTCACTAAGAAAAGTAAAGGTTTGATTAACATTCAGATTTCCATGTTGTGGTATTTCTACTACTACTATTTCCAAGTGTTATTACAACAACTACTTTTTATTTCTCATTAGATTTAGCGGCTATAATTACAATAAAACAGTTAATAAATACAAAATGAATAAAATTTCACCCACAGCAATATATAGGCAAATAAAAAAAACCATTAAATTTAAAACACAAGTAAAACTGCAAACAACAAAATGAAATATTTGTTTCCACAGGTAATACAGGTAAAAGATCGTAACCAATAGAGTTCACTGCTAAAAACTGTTACAGCAAAACATATAAATTAACAGACGCCTTAGTTACAACTTAGATAATGTTGCCAAGTCTACGATAAAGGGGAAGGGAGTGGTACACTTCCTGTGAAGTAGTTGTGCAATGTTGCCAGCTTTATTGTTTTTATTTAAACTCGTTATAGTTTCTTATTACAGTTAGATACCTATATTGAATATCTATTATCATACTAACAAAGAAGAGCATGGAATCAAAAGAATAGAAGCACTATACTAAAACTCACATATAAACATGTTTTAGTAAATTAAAAATAAGTTGTGGCTAGAACACTTGATTTTAAAGTAAACGAAAAGGAATTTCTGGATTTAACAGATTTCAGATAACGTGCAAAGAAGTTTACAGGCAACACAATCTGAATTAACAGAACACTACTCATCATTTAAAAAAGGCATAAGTGTACAAAAGTATTGAATGCTTCCTACTATATTCAATAATTTTTCAAATCACAGATTCTTATACAGTCTATTGCATAAATCACAAATTCGACTATCGGAAAGTGTACTTCCAATGATACTTTTAAAGGTTTGAAAATAACGATAAGGCTTATAAATCACACGTGGTCTCTTAGCTACTAAATAATAAATGAATCAATAAATTAAAGGTGTTGATGAAAAAATACTTTAACGATTAATATGACTACACGACAGGAATTGCAAATACTTTCCTTTAACTTCTGACTCATAACCAAGCAAATATGATAAGAATTTCTCACATCTCATGATACGATTATCATCCGGCCATAAACCTTTCAACAGTCTCTTTCTGATAAAAACTAGATTTATGATAAGTGATAGTTCGGCTTCCCCGAACAAAATTTGCAATGAAATTATAACATACAGTCCTGTTTGTTCTTTGTTATTGGGCATTGGCGTATTCTTATACTGATTCCAATTAGATGTACAATTTGTTTAGTTGTGTGTACGTTTCATTTATAAAAAAGAGGAAGAAAGTGTTGTTGTGGTTTAGAAAATATTTGCCTAACTAAGACAATAAAATCCAATCGACATAAATCACATGACCAAACAGTTACAAAAGACAGTAATACTTAAGACAAACGATTTTGAAAATGCAATTAATCATATAAATTTTACAAATGAACATTTCTCATATCCACAAGCCCCAGTTCACAGATGTGACCGATTGGAAAGGCTTAATAGATGATCAAAGCAATTACGGAAATAAATAATGACCCTTCTATCAGGCTGAAACCAGCACAACATTTTCAAATCATGTGTTCAATTTTGATGTTTCAGGTTGGGAGCAACACTTTTCAGTTATAACTGGTCAAGCATAATCAGTTCCTGGAGTAAGTTTAGTAAGTGGAATTTTTTAGTTTAATCAGAACAAGTAACTCTGAAACTGTTATTATTAATTATTTAAATAATAACCCTTCTACCAGGCTGAAACCGGCACAAAATTTTCAAATCACAAGTTCAATTCTGATGTTTAGGGTTTGAAGCATCACGGTTCAGTTATAATTGATCAAGCATAAGTCAAATCAAAGCAATTACGGCTTAATAGATCAAAGCAATTACGGAAATAAATAATGACCCTTCTATCAGGCTGAAACCAGCACAACATTTTCAAATCATATGTTCAATTTTGATGTTTTAGGTTTGGAGCAACACTTTTCAGTTATAACTGGTCAAGCATAATCAGTTCCTGGAGTAAGTTTAGTAAGTGGAATTCTTTAGTTTAATCAGAACAAGTAATTCTGAAACTGTTATTATTAACTATCGCATATATTATTTCTCAAGACTATTTTTTTGTCGGTACGCCATAACTTCCTTAATACGTCATCAAATTACATGAATGAGGCATCATTTTAAAGCTTTCCTTAACCACTACACGGGAAAAATAGACAAACAGCTTAAAATTCATGTTTTAATAACAAAAATTGATTTAAAAAACTTTTATATTATACTCTGTATGTTCCTAATGAAAGGCGCCATCTACTAACCATCTGTTTAACTAGCATGACAGCTGTTAGTTAGATTGTTTACACTGTAAGATTGTATAGGGAAACTGTTATTTATAAACCAATGTAAATAAATAAACTTAATTAACTGAATTAAATCAACGTGTTAAATCAGGTAAATGTAGGCCTACTCCGAACTTGCGAAATATTCGCACGGGTCAGCTAGTTTAAATAATAACCCTTCTACCAGGCTGAAACCGGAACAACATTTTCAAATCACAAGTTCAATTTTGATGTTTTTGGTTTGGAGCTAACTTACCCTTTGTCTGGCTGACCTGAAAATGCTACCAGTGGCAATGAAACATGCAGCCACGAAATAAAAATATAATTGTTTACAAAATACCTCAACTGACAAAAAAAGTATTTATACTATAAAATAAAATCTAGACAACAAGTAAATAACAAAATATGCGTGACAAACTTTATCTAATAAAATATGATTTATAAAAAGCAATCATTATTTAGTTTTTTCTGAATATTTGATTCAGTTTTAAGCTACTAAGATAAAAAACGAAATATAGATTTTTGTATTACACGAACGACCAGTGTAAATTTTGTTTAACCGATCCCTTTGTTTATACAAAAAGCTCATGTGCTAATTAATAGACACAAAATAACAGGTATTTGCCAATGATGACTTCAGCTTCTTTTATATTTAAATGTAAATTTTCACTTTTCAATTAACATAATATTTTACGGATTGAAAACAAATTTTTTAATTACAGTTATCAATAGCAGCGAATTGTGTAAATAAGTTGAAGAGGCTAAATTCTTAGCACAATTTTTAAGGAAAGCGAGGGGGGTACGAAAACTTTTAACATATTTGTAGTACTACATTATTTATAACAAAATATTTATGAGATTAATTAAAAATAAAATCAAGGAACAAATTAACAGTATTCAGTACACTAAGAATAGGAGGATATGATTACGAATAATTAAAAAACTTAAATATTTGTCTGTCGACAAAAGGAGTTAAATATCTGCGACAGGAATTCCGGTTGTTTTGCAAACTTCACTGAATTTGTCAATGGCTAGCATAAAACCTGACCCAGTTCTTCCGCTAAAACAAAGATACCGCTGGAATTGCAGTAGGCATATAGTTTTTTTTAATTAAAGAAAAGTAAATTAAAAGTATACATTGAAAGATATTTAAAAAAAAGCATAATAAAGTTACACGTTGTAACAATACAATTTTGATATTAAGAAAAAACTGACTTAAATGAAATAGTTAAAATTCTATTCCTATTTGCTTGGATTTATTATTTACATTTGAAAACCTAAACTCTATCATTACTGGTAACTAATTTATATAATTTGAACTACCCTACTATTAAACAAAATCTAAATAGAAAGTTTGATACAACTCGGCTATAGTAATTATGAAATTTAGAGTCAAATAAAATATAGGTTCAACGGTCGAAAGATTCCAGATCTGTATCAACCGATCAACGTTCGTGTGCAACATTTTAACCATTGCCACCGATATGAAAAATCCCAAATACTTGTCTCTATCGATGAAACCACTGGTCTCGCAAAGTAACTGAATCAATCGTCTGGCAGTTTTAATTTTGCTTCCAGAAAATGTGTTAGTTATTTGAAAATAGACATTAATTAGAAAAGAACAACTGTATGATTATTAATGGGAAAAAGGTAGTAAATTATGTTTTTATAGCAAAATCACAATTTAGTCGAGGAAATATAAGAGCACACGCAAAATACGATGTTATTCAAAAATTATTTTGTGCCTCTTTAATTATGTTAATATTAAACACAAAAGTAATATCTTGAGAAAGTTGCGATATCATGGAATTATGGTGAGGTACTAATAAAACTCATGATATTTACGGATGCGGTGGTACAAAAGGTTAAAGATAAAATATCAGTAGTATACAGTTCTGGCTGGGCTGCAAAGTTATGAGGTTTTGTTATGAGGTCAAAACATAGTTGAAGCTATGGAATTTAATGACCAAAAATGCTACAAGAAAGAAGATAATTCGACCACGCAGCTGAACCGCTGACGTGAGTTGAGGAAATTTCCAAAATTAAGTTTATAGGTCTATGTTTCAGGGTTTCAACCAAAAATTTGGGAAATAGGTCTACTCGCGACGGTGCTGAATAGCTGCAAAATGCTTCGCACGCCATTCCGCAAATTGGGAGTATCTTCAGTAAACAAAGCATGCGAGCTTCGCACGCCATTCCGCATATTGGGAGTATCTTCAATACACAATGCATTGCGTGCTTCGCACGCCAACCCCACGGTAAAATCCACCACATGGCTTTGAATCGGGTACTTTTATGGTATTGTACGTTTTGATCGATTTTGGGGGAATCAAGCGAGCTATAAGGTCGCGTAAGAAAACAAAATGTGCAGAATAACATCCTACATTTATATTTGCAGAAAAAATTCTAAAAAATATTTATTCTCGTAGGAAAAATCTAAAAAAAATAGTTAATTCCGGTCAAAAAACGTGCGTCCGATTGTTGGATTTTTTTTCTAACGAACTCGTCCGAGCGATATAGACAACCAACATGTGCACCAAATTTGGACCGAATCGGACTTAAAATCCGGCCGCTAGCGTGCGAATACATATATTTATGATTTTTAATGACACCCCAAAACGTGTTCTGGGGACCATGATCGATGTTCATTTGCTACTCCTGACCTTTGGTCTCTTACCATGAGGGCCACTGCAATAGCTAATTTTTCCTATGGAAATTAGCTAACTAGGCAGAATAAATGGGACGAATAAACAAATGTGAGAATGAGCATAAGATTCTGCCAAGTTCATAAGCACATCTTTGTAATATCTGAAGTGTAAACATTATAAAATGATGTATTGTTATCAAAATAAAATATATTCCTTTCGGTGGCTGTCACATTGTAAGTACAGTGTACTACAATACAAAAAGATAAAACCTTCGTATTTAATTACAATACGTAACATATTTTAACAAAAAATAAAATTATTACGAGACGTACTATTTACTTATACATAGACAGACAACACAAATAACCTTTAGCATACACCTAATGCAGAATATGATCGGGATTTAATTCGTTTGGAATTTAGGAGTTATTGAAGTACAGTAGAGCGATTTTTTTGTTTAAATGCTACAACAATGCGTTTTATAAACATACACGCTAAAACAGATGTACAACAATTTAGGGTAAGAAGGGTGGAATTAAGTATACATTTTCTTAAAGAAGAGATTATTTGGAAAATTAGATTTACTTTTGCAATTACAAAAATATAAATAAACAAATTCAGAATGGAGCATATTCAAACAAGTTTTACAATAACGAATATTCTATAACAGCACAATGGGATATTAAATTAGAACTTATTATTTCTTAAATTTGGCAACATTTGTCTTGATTGGATAAATAAAGGCTTCTTCCACATTTAGAAGTCAAAATGAGCGTATTTCACCAAACAAGAAGACAATTTCTTTCAATACATTTAACAAACAGATATTTAAATCACTTATTTATAAATAAATGGGCATTTGCAATAACAATATATTATTTTGTCTTCAAATTTGCCAGCATCAGTCAACGTAGACCTCACCTAATAAAGTCCACGACCTCATCTTGCGCTCCAGCTTAACAGAATCAGAATAGAACTAACAAAAATGTTTCTCTCTACAAAGAAAATACTGTACCTTAAACATACCAACTGTACATTAGATTAAACACATACGAGCAATACAAATATAACAAACATATATGAAGAGGAAAAGTACTTTATTTGAAAATACGGCAACGATGAGCCAAAAAACGATACCAGTATACCAAACAAGTCAATACAGTCGTCATTATAAAAATAATAACAGCAACAATGTGTTAAAAAAGAGTACCAGTGTACCCATCAAATCGATCTTCTAGGGGTGTGCGAGATTGACTTTTTGAACTCGAGACAAGAACGGGATGATGTTTATTACAAATTATCAAGATCGAGAAAAAGACGAGAGCTGAGGTTTAGGAACAACCGAGAATCGGGAGTTTAATTAATACAATTTATCAAGATCGAGAAAAAACAAGAATGAGAAAACATCGTTTTAGGAACAAGAATAAACCATAATTTTAATCCCAAGTTGAGAGCGAGAAAAGTTAATTACCTTTTTACATTATTAAAAGGAACATAATGTATATATGTGAAGGAATTATTAATAAATCATCCTTCTTTTGATTTTCTGTTCCTACTAAGGTCATGAAATATATTACTATATAAGGTATCTCATAGATATGAACTTTAACAGTTGACTATTGATTAATAACCCTTTACACTAGATATGCAACATACTAATTATATTTATTTTTAGTTCAGTAATTATTTGCATTATTTACTTTACTAAAAACCCAGGGTTATATAAAACTCAATTTCTACAATGCTAAGTTACTCCTCTTCAGTGTCAAGGTAATTTAAATAAGATATTGCGATATCCTAATCACTTCCTTTATGAGTTGTTTGGACAACTTCTGTCCATCTTCTTTTCATTCTAATGTAAATTTTTAAGTTTTATAAAAAGACTAAAAATAAAACTCGAGATTTTAAAAACGTATCAAGAAATTTATGACTGAATCCAGAAAAGTATATACGAGAAATGAATTTTTTTTTCGACTACGAGATAGACACGATATTGAGTTATTTCTCGTTACTGCTCGAGAGTGTCGAGATATTGCACACCCCTACAGTCATCATTTTAAAAATAATAATACATTTTCCTTCAACATTTTAAAGAATATATAAAAACCAACAAAAAGTAAAGACTTTTGAGAAATGCAATTTGTTCATACACTTATAAATCCGACTTACATCAGTTGATATTATGTAAACCATTAACTAACAAACGCTTTGGCTATTGACTTTACCCTGAACCAGAAACAACTTACATAAATTATGTACGTTATATTTTTTAACACATTTGAAATAAAATAAGTCGATTAATTTGTGTAAAAGAAACAATCTGCATTCATACTTCTTTTCCATATACATGGTATTTATAATAATGATATTTTCTAAAACATTATAACTCTTTAAACTAGGGATCACTTTTTCTTAATCGAATTCTCTCGCCACAGTCGTATAGTCTATACTATTACACTATAATGTATATGGAAGTACTTTCTGCTGCCTCGTAAAAACCCTGGGTTCTTACTTGTCTAAGCCAGAACACGATATGTAGCGTATTTTTTTAGCAACGTTTGAATTTCTTTTTCCGCTACTTCATCCTGAAACGAAAAAGCATACAGTTAAACAACTTGTGACACAAGATCCGGCTCAAGTATAGTAAAGTAGAGTCCGAACTAATTGGGACCGACTGTTCGGATTAGCGGGAATTCGGAATAGGCGGATTTCTTGAATAATATCAACATATTGACTTCTTAACCCTGGAACCGGCAGAAGGTCATTTATAACCTTCTCTCAGGCGCAGAACGCAACCATTTCAAACATTGGCGAGAATTTGCATATATTTGCATAATCGATAATTTAATCCAGTTACCATCATCCAATCGTAATAAAACTGGCACCATTGGAAAGGAAATGATTTAAACTTTAATTTTTGTATTTACAACTTTTTTGTAAATATATTTACATACATAATCATCGTTTTAAAATATGCATACTGTGCTACAGCTATTTCCGCACGCGAATCTGCATACAATTGTACTGTTATTTCCCACTTCTTCAACGTCCAAGCCCACCTACTGAAGTATTTATATCGAAGTTATAAAGCTACCATTGGATTCGTCAAGATTTTATCTTTCTAATGGTGCCTTCCAATCAGATGTCACTATTTTACACGATTTATTCCATGAATTTATGTAAACCCTTGCGATTGGACAGTTTTTCAACCAATGAAACAGCCCATTTGTCAAGCGATAATACGCCTACCATATCGAATGTTTTGAGAGATGGTTTTGCACCATTTTGTAGAGAAAGGACTGACCTTTCTAACGGTGGGACTTGATCTAGAAATAACCTGTTTTTTGTTTGACTAGACGACAATGAAAAGTACATAATTCAGACAGTCTAGTGAGAATGTCTAGCGCATGGGTTCCCACGGTATTCAAGTGACGCTTTCTGAACGTAGTATATAGACCGGCGATGTTTCATTAGATTGATGTCATTTTGTTATTCAAATAAAGATAACTCAAACACTTTTGTGAACTAAGGAAAGACAAGTATACCGTTCTTTTCTTTGATTTATCCTCTACACTTTGTTATAATAATATTTATTTTTTGGGCAAAGCATATATTGGTAAATTAAGTGTGAATCTAGGCCTAGTTTTGTTAGCAGTAGTGTATTTGGAACATAAAAACTGTTTTTTTCAAAATAAGAAATTTGAAATTGATAAATGTTTTTATACAGTTTTATTTAGAACTAAATTACGAAACTTTTTTACATTTACGAAAAAAATACAAAAAAATGTTTACTACTTGTTATGTGGGCCTAAAGTTGAACTTTTTCCTTTCGTTACTGAACATTTTTTGTTTCTTGAGCTAATAACTTTTACAATTTCAAAAGAAAGTAATTTTTAGTGGCATATTTGAATTCTTTGAAGTTTCTTCTACAAAAAAGCTATTGAACACTTTTAGATTGGGATTCATTTACTATTTTTGGCGAATTTTTAAAAATATGTACACATACACAACACATAAGATGGCACTTAACTCAAAAATTATTTATTTCACACAAAAAATGTAGTACAAAAGTTTTAGAGAATTCAATTTTCTATAATTTTTATATGAAACGTTTTTTTATATGGTGCACCCAACTGAAGTTATTTCGAAAAACCTGGAATTTGTTCACCATTTTTCAAGACGGCAGCGTAAGCTCAAAGTGGTGGGGGTCGCAACTTAGTACATTTTTTTAGGATGTCAAATGTACTATATTACGAAATTTCATCTCTACCGCACTTTTTCCCAGGTAAAAGTACCTTTTGCCTGGGCTATATCTATAAATATAATCTAAATTTCACTCTAATAGATTCTATTTTTGTTAGTTTACAAAACTGCAGTAATAGACCAGGGAAATTAGACCAAAATCATATTGAATAACTAAATATTTTTCTACAGCACCGATCGAGATGCGGTTTTCGGCATTGTATTCGGAGAAGTCTCAGGAAAAACGTCCATATATACGTCCACCTTGTCGACAGACAAAAAGTGCATTTTGGGCATGCATAAAGTGCATCTACAAGTGCATCATTTCCCATAATTTATAAAAATTGTTTGAATTCATGAAAACTTATCAAAATTTGTATACAGGGGTTTTGGAGGTCGCAGATTCCGAATCTGCCCTTGAAAAATATGTCCGCCTACCCTGGGCCCCAATGGGGGCAGGGGGGGGGGGCACTTCGGCAAAAATTCAAAGGGCTCAGTAAATCACTCGAAAATGTACTATCGGGGGTTATTGGGGACGGTAATTCCGAACCTGCTCTTCAAAAATATGTCCGATCACCCTGGCACTTCGGTAAAACATTTAAAGGCCCACTGATTGATTCTACTGCAATGAGAATGCTTCACTTTGTTACGTTTTGCTGAAGTGCCCACCCCCTGCCCCCATGGGGGTCCCAGGGTGATCGGACATATTTTTGAATTGGAGATTCGGAATTACCGACCCCAATAACCCCCCCGAGTAATGCCCAAAATGCACTTTTTGTCTGCCGACAAGGTATTACATGTAGACGTTTTTCCTGAGACTTCTCCGAATACAATGCCGAAAACCGTATTTCGATCGGTGCTGTAGAAAAATATTTAGGATTTATTGTCTAATTTCCCTGGTCTATAAATCACACAAGTGAGATAGCATCAACCAATATCTGGTGTGATCAGGGTAGCTCAGTTGGCATAGCATTACCACGGAATGGAAGGTCCTGGGTTCAAATCCCGGTCTTGGTCCATGTTTTATACTTGTAATTTAGTTAAATGACCCTAGCTGGGGAAGTATTATAGTGGACAAATTATTCAAATTAAAAAAAAAACAATAATAAACAATACAACCTTTGGCTGTAAATAGAATTATGATTAATTTCACTGTTGTTTGAAACAAGGTTTTAGTATGTTAGTTAAAAAAAACCATACAACTGAGATAACATCAATAAATATTAATGTAGCTCAGTTGGCATATCATTAGCACCAAAGGCTAAAAGTCCTGGGTTCATAGCCCCAGTCTTGATCCATGTTTTTTATTTGTAATTTAGTTAAATAACCCTTGCTAGGGAAGTTAAAAGTGGAAAAATTATTATAATAAAAAAAAAAAAAACAATAATAAATAATACAACCTTTGGCTGTAAATATAATTAAGATTAATTTCACTGTTGTTTGAATCGAGGTTTTAGTATGTTAGTTCAAAAAAAATGTAGTAAACCATACAACTGAGATAACATCAACAAATATCAATGTAGTTCAGTTGGCATATCATTAGCACTAAAAGCTAAAAGTCCTGAGTTCAAAGCCCCGGTCTCGATCCATGTTTTTTATTTGTAATTTAGATAAATAACCCTTGCTGGGGAAGTTTAAAGTGGAAAAATTATATATATATATATATATATATATATATAAAAAAAAACAATAATAAACAATACAACATTTGGCTGTAAATAGAATTATGATTAATTTCACTGTTGTTTGAAATGAGGTTTTAGTATGTCAGTTCAAAAAAATGTAAACGATACAACTGAGATAACATTAATACATATCAATGTACCTCAGTTGGCATATTATTAGCACCAAAGGCTAAAAGTCCTGGGTTCATAGCCCCTGTCATGATCCATGTTTTTTATTTGTAATTTAGTTAAATAACCCTTGCTGGGGAAGTTTAAAGTGGAAAAGTTGTTATAATAATAATAAAAAAAAAACAAAAAACAATAATAAACAATACAACCTTTGGCTGTAAATAGAATTATGATTAATTTCACTGTTGTTTGAAATGAGGTTTTAGTATTTTAGTTCAAAAAAATGTAGTAAACGATACAACTGAGATAACATCAATAAATATCAATGTAGCTCAGTTGGCATATCATTAGCACCAAAGGCTAAAAGTCCTGGTTCATAGCCTTGGTCTTGATCCATGTTTTTTATTTGTAATTTAGTTAAATAACCCTTGCTGGGGAAGTTTAAAGTGGAAAAGTTGTTATAATAATAATAAAAAAAAACAAAAAACAATAATAAACAATACAACCTTTGGCTGTAAATAGAATTATGATTAATTTCACTGTTGTTTGAAATGAGGTTTTAGTATGTTAGTTCAAAAAAATGTAGTAAACGATACAACTGAGATAACATCAATAAATATCAATGTAGCTCAGTTGGCATATCATTAGCACCAAAGGCTAAAAGTCCTGGGTTCATAGCCTTGGTCTTGATCCATGTTTTTAACTTCCCGCTACCAATAAAGGGAAGTTATTGATTTCGGTCCGATTTTCGAAAGTCGAGTTTTCATTAAATCTCCACGTTTTGAGGTCCCAGGAAGCCATTCTGACTATTCCCGCCGAGGTGTCCGACCGTGTGTGTGTGTGTGTGTGTGTGTGTGTGTGTGTGGATGTATGTGTGTAAATAAATTTTTGTCGTACAGTTTCTCAAAAACGAATCAACCGATTGAATTCTACGACATGTCATTCGAAAGGGTGTATCAAAACTTAGATCTGATTAGATTTGAGAGTTAATCCATCGAGCCAATCCGAAGAAATTTAAAAAAATAACCTAAATTTTTTTTGGAATTTTTATGTTTTTTAAAAATAACTTTAAAGCGTGCGAAAAAATCATAATAAAACCATGTATACATTTTTTGTGCTTAAAAAACTGCGTCGACTGCTTTTTTGAAAATGAAAATCGGACGACGCATTCAAAAGTTATCGTTGTTTAAAAATTCACAAATTTTCGTTTTTTGGTATTTTTTGGTATTTTTTTAACATATCTTCCAGATTTCTCAACCAATCAATATAAACCTGTACATTTTCTTTTTGTGCTTTAAAAACTGCGTAGAATGCTTTTTTAAAAATGAAAATCGAACGACGCATTCAAAAGTTATCGTTGTTTAAAAATTCACAAATTTTCGTTTTTTGGTATTTTAACAAAAAAACTCATTTTAAGCGTTTAAAATTCAAACTAAGCGGGAAGTTCTAGGGTTGGCCTGCACGGTCAACCAATTTCCAGATTTTTTATTTGTAATTTAGTTAAATAACTCTTGCTGGGGAAGTTTAAAGTGGAAAAGTTGTTATAATTAAAAAAAAAAAAAAAACAATATTAAACAATACAACCTTTGGCTGTATTAAGATTAATTTCACTCCAAACGAGATTAATGTTGTTTGAAACGAGGTTTTAGTATGTTAGTTCAGTACCAAACCCTGGTCTCGTTCTATCTTTTTTCGTTCACAATTTACTCAAACTAAGGAAGTGAAATCTGCTGCTGTTTTGTTGAGCGTAAAGCGTTACACACTTTTATAAACAGGCAGAGTGTAGGCCTACTACTAACTTGCAAAATATTCGCGCGGGTCAGCTAGTACATACATAAAGAGTTAATATTACCTCGGGAGAAACGTTTGTTACTGCAGCCGCTTTATCTAGCCACTCTAAAGTCTTTTTATAATCACTTTCGCCGATGTAGCACTTGGCGATCAGCAATTTGTTTTCTTTCCAGGGAATATCGTTTAATTCTTCAGTCTTCAACAGCGATGCGATCGCTTCATCGAACCGAGCTGACGGAATTTCACCGAACAAAGTCTTGGCTACTTTTCTCTCTATCCAGGTCAGAGTAGCCACCTGCGGATAAAAATATAAATTACACTCCTAAAAATATTATAGTTTATTAAATAATTCCAAAATGTTCGTCAATATTGTACTCTTTCCGGTGCATTACCAGTTTTAGCCACCACCACCATTACTTAACACATAAGTTGCAATTAATCTTATATAGCATCAGGTTACACATGTAAAAATCAGAACAAAATCTTGTATTTTTTAGAGATTTCAAGTCTAGCTGAATGTGTATTGGCAGTCACAAGTGTGAAAATATAGATCAAAAGAAGAGCTCAGCACAAGTAGTAAATACGTTACCATGGTAAAGATATTACGATCTATAATCATTTCAAACTTTCAAATTTCCACGGAAGTTACTTAGGATTGAACCCAATTCACTTAATAAAGGTAATTTTACAAACGCTAACTTCACATTTTGTTTAATGATTAAAGTCATTATGATAAAGCTCAGATACGTTTAACATTCTTAAGTTCATTTTAAACGCAAAATTAAAGGGAAGGTAACACAAAGATTGATAAGCGAAGGTTCCTTGCTATCTACTTCACTCGACTGCATTAGTTCCTATTTATGGAATAAGCTAACTACATGAAGAGTGAATTCAAACAAATCACACAAAAGTTCCTAAAAATTTATATAACAATTGTGCTTACTACGTAAAAATATGAATTAAGAGCTAAAAAAGTTAGGAATAGTTATTTATAATCACATAATTTCAAATTTTGTCCAAAAACTGCCTAACTTAACCTAACCTTATGTATCATTATTATTGTTTATTTGTACATAACGTGTTTGAACATGTAATTGGTTGTTTTGTTTAATTATTTGTTTCATAGTTTAGGCATGACTTATTTTTAGTTTTGTATAGATGGCGCCCCAGTAATTCGGTTTTTATTCTATTCTATTCTAACAGCCAAAACATGTACTTATTCCTTTTAAACAAATATTTTACTATAATTCTATATTAATTAAAATTTGTTAAATTACAATAATCCCTTGCTATTTGCGATTAGGTTCCGACAAATTGCTGCGAATAACAAAACCGCGAACAGCGAAAACTAAATCTTTATAGGAAAAGGGGGGTTATGTTCTTGACATAAGTTATAGAAAATTTTAAAACATGTACTAAATACCTATATCTAATTATTTACATAAGATATAGACAGTAGTTGTTATACGTTGTCCGGCTTTACGCAATTTAGCTTTTACGAGGTAAAAAAAGTCCTCGAAAGGTTTAGTATTTGAGCCGAGTTGTTTGGAGTGTAGACTACAGTTGATAATTTTATAAGTTATTGGAGCGTTGTTTGTCATCTCACTCTCCCCTCAAGGTCAGTGCTCTCATAACGGTACCTTTACCCATCCCTACTTGCTCGTTCATTGTCTGGGTTTGTCTATTTTTAGAACTTAGTCATGTCAAGGCATCAAACTATCGTTCGCTGTCAGTAGCGAAAATATTGGTTACGACTGTTATGAGTGATAAAAAGTAGTGAAAAACTAATTTCTTTCAAAATATGTTACTGTAATTTTAATTAATTCTTTAAAATTAATTTGACTCGCTGTACACTAAATTGATGTCTCCAACTAAATCACAGTATGCCATTGACCTTCATTTGCACAAGTCCACTTGTATTCACGCAGAGGTGTACTGTAGGGAAATCCGATCTTGTATGTTTTGTTGTATTTACGAGTGTTTTGCCGACGTGGTATTTATACAATGTTATTAAATTCGTACAATAATAATTACAGTGCTACACTATAATAATTTAGAAATTTTGCAAGCACTTTATCGCTATTTATACAGTATTTTTTCTTTTTTTAGCGACCGGGAATACCAAGTCCGCGAATGTTGAGGGATTACTGTATATTGAACATTACAAAAATATATTAAACAGTGCATGACAAAAATAGTTTATAAAATCTGAATAAAACTTACTTAGTCAAACATTCTTAGATTATACAATGACTATGAATTGCAAGGCAAGGTTATGTGTTTTATATTACAGCCAACAGATCGCCGAATACAACTAATCAAAAATTAGCCGAACCACAGAGGTTGTGGCTTTCCTATATAAATACAAATATCAAACCGCATACGTTGCGTTATTTCTTTTATTTGCGCATGGATGGCTGCCGCAGCACATGCTGCATTACTGACCAACAGGTTAAGACAAGTATCTCGTTTTATTGCATGTCGGAATACACTCGCAATTTGCATTCTGAACACAAAAATGTTTCGGTTTAAAAACGTATGCGACAGTTGCAGCAACCCCAACTTCACGCTTATGTGACGAAATACCAGAATAAAATTGCAATTTGCGTATGCATGTTAGTGTTTCAGGAACTCAAGTCAACCTCAGAATTAAAACTCAATCGCCCCTTTTTTAACAGATTTTATTTTAAAATTGTAATTTGAGGCAGTTCCAGCGACTCAAACTAAATCTTGCTTTTTTATACCCTAAATCTTAAATTCCGTATCTATTAACATTCGTAACAGCTGTACATGATCCTGCTTACTTTATGAGATACTGTTTGTAAATTGCTTACCTATTAGTTGTTGGACCGCGGACTTGCATTTTGTAATCATGCTAACTTACAAATTGAAAAGTTTTAGGTTAAATTTTAATCTTGACAATCTTTTGAACAAATAAAATTTTGATCGTTATCATCTCATTTCGTGTAGAAATTCTCACCTCCAACTGAAATATCCACTGTCGTTTATAAGAAATGAATGCAATACCGTATATGGGAAAGTAAATTTTATTATTAGGTATTCAGAAAAAAAAGAAGTACAAAACCAAAAGTTTGTTGAGTAAACTTACTTCGTATTTAAATCTCCCTAAAAGATGATGAAGTGTAGGGTCGTCAGGGTTGATTTCAATTGCAGTTTCAACGTGCTTCTTAAAAAGGTAACCGTCTTGGATTTTGTCTTTTATACCTTGGAATTGGCCACGAGCACCGACACAAATAGCGTACCACTTGTGAGCATTGGAACAAGAGTTGTCCCTTTCTATAGCTCTTTCACCAAATTGAACACCTAAAAATACAAAACTTACTATAAGATATTTTATGGTGTTCGAAAAAGATTTAATTGATTTCCACATTTATGATTTTACACTCGGTGGATTGTTTAACAGTTAGGTTATTAATTACCTTCGGATGCTGTTGTCCATCAGTTCTTATTAAATTATTAGCTTCTTATTTCATCTTCTTTCACATGATGTGTTTCAACTTTTCATCAGCCACTATGTAATAATTTATAATTGATAACGATTGATACAGAGTTCAAACACATCAAGTGAAAGAAGAAACACTATGTAACTAAGAATTAATCAAGGATTGTTCGACAGCATTGCCCAAAGTTAATTAACACTAATCGATTTTTTGTCACTTTTTTGTGTTAAATAAATACATTTTGACGAATTAGACTATTATGCATGATCTAAAGAGCGAGTTATTAAATCTTTCAATAAAACATGTGGTGAACCATGCAGTGGCGCGGCTACTGTAGAGAAAGTGAAACTCTGCCACGGCGCCATGTAGATGGCTGCTACAGAAAAAATCTGCGTGTTAAGAAATTTATAGAATAGTTTATTCGGATATTTGCTATTATTTGTGAATAAAGAAAATAATACAGGAGGTTCCAAGAGTATAGATCAACTCTCTGTATCAAATGAAGCTCTAAAGCTAACATATATATAAACTATACAGGAAACACATACAGTACCTAGGAACCTAAAAATGCCAATTAAAATAATTCGACCAAGCAGCTGAACCGCTGACGTGAGTTGTGCAAATTTCAAGAATTAAGTTTATAGGCCTATGTTTTAGGGTTTCAACCAACAATTTGGGAAATAGGTCTGTTCACGACGGTGCTGCATAGCTGAAAAATGCTTCGCACGCCATTCCGCATGTTGGGAGTATCTTCAATACACAAAGCATTGCATGCTTCGCACGCCATTCCGCATATGTTTTCAATACACAATGCATTGCGTGCTTTGCACGCCATTCCGCTTATTGGAAGTATCTTCAACACACAAAGCATTGCGTGCTTCGCACGCCAACTCCCTTATTGGGAGTATCTTCAATACACAATGCAACTCCATGGTAAAATCCACTATATGGCTTTGAACCGGGTACTTTTATGGTATTTCACGTTTTGATCGATTTTGGGGGAACCAAGCGAGCTATAAGGTCGCGTAAAAAAAACAAAATGTGCAGAATAACATCCTACATTTGTATTTGTAGAAAAAAGTCTAAAAAATATTTATTCTCGTAGGAGGTGTACAATTCGAAATAATTCGACCACGCAGCTGAACCGCTGACGTGTGTTGAGCAAATTTCCAAAATTTAGTTTATAGGCTTATGTTTTAGGGTTTCAACCAACAATTTGGGAAATAGGCCTATTCACGGTGCTTCGCACGAGATTCCGCATTTTGGGATATCTTCAATACACAATGCATTGCATGCTTCGCACGCCTACCCCCGTATTGGGCATATCTTCAATACACAAGGCATTGCGTGCTTCGCACGCCAACCCCACGGTAGAATCCACCACATGGCTTTGAACCGGCTACTTCTATAGTATTTTACGTTTTGATCGATTTTGGGGGAACCAAGCGAGCTATAAGGTTGGGAAAAAAACAAAATGTGCAGAATAACATCCTACATGTATAATTGTAGAAAAAACTCAAAAACAAATTCATTCTCTTAGGAAAAATCTCAAAAAATAGTTACTTCCGGTCAAAAAACGTGCTTCCGGTTGTTGGATTTTTTTGGCTAACGAACTCGTTCGAGCGACATAGACAACAAACATGTGTACCGAATTTGGACCAAATCGGACTTAAAATGCGGCCGCTAGAGTGCGAACACATATGATTTTTTTGTTGTGTACATATGATTTTTAATGACACAACAAAACGTGTTCTGGGGACCATGATCGGTGCTCATTTGCTACTCCCGACCTTGGATCTTACCATAAGGGCCACTGCAATAGCTCATTTTTCCTATGGAAATTCGCTAATAAGAAGAAGGAGGATCCCAGAACTAGAATACTAGAGCTAAGAACCCAAACAAAGTTAATACTGAATACAGCTGAAATGAGATAAAACACTTTTACCATGCAGAAACACTCACAAAGAATGACCGATGGCCAAGACATCAGCAAAGTTAGATGACAATCATAGACCTAGACCCCTAGGGCTTCAGTTTTTCATTTTATAACAAGAGTTGCTTATACTCTCGAAATGTACCTTATTATTTTCTTTATAGACAAATGAAAGCAATTGTCTGAATAAACAATTGTAAAAAATCAATCCATCATTAGACATTAAGTTTAAAACAGAATTAAGAAATCTCGACTGACTATAAAATGTGGGGTAAGTGCTGAAAAGGAAGTTTTGAGGAAAACGCAAAAAACTTCCTAAAAACTACCGTTTTCATAATTTATTTTTTGTTGTAGCCTTAAAAAGTGTCAACAACTATTCTACAAACATTTCTTAAAGTTAAATAAAGAAATAAAATATTTAGCATTTTTAATAATAAATTTATACATGTAAAAAATAAAAAAAGGGCTATATGCCAGGCTAAGTGCACTACTCAAATCTGTACAAAGAGGGCTAACTGTTTAAAATATTTAGTACAGCTCTGGCACATAGCACAGATTTTATTTCACAACAGGTGGCACTTAGAACCAAGCGCAATCTTGTGGCAATTCTTTGAACTACTTCCCGATTGAAAACTAGATAGCCAGGTTTTTACCGAGTAGTGTTAGGCACATAGCCCACATTTTGACATTAAACAGAATATATTTATTTTTGGCACCTAGCCCGGATTTTATAGTCAGTCGACAAATTGTTTGAAACGAGAAAATACTTTTTTGTGTATTTATTGTAACATATGTGACTTTACAAAATAATAATTATTTGAATTTAGAGCCATTTTGGGAAGGTAGTGGTGTTACTCACGTCTAGGCTAAAAAAGTTAACATTAGAATTTAAAAAAAACATGTATTTTCAAAGGGATATGCAGACAATATATTTTTAATAAGAGAAAAGTAATGCTAAAATTAAAATAAGAATGCAGACATTTAAAATAATTTATAAAATGATTATTTCTGTGATGTAAGCCTCTACGCCAGGGTACGAAGTACAGAATATTAGCAAATAGCCTCGAACAAGTTAACTGAAGCCAGACTTAGTGCCGCCACTTCTGATCGGTGATTGGAGGATTAACATAAAGAATTAATCAGACCATTACGTCATCAGGATAAAGCATCGGATTGGTTTGGAAGAAGTCACGTGATTGCAGCAAGACAGAGAAGCCTGTTGCTAGGACCATCAATTGCATCTAGTTACTCGAGTAAGACGGACGTTCTGGAGCGGTGCTCCTGTTTTAATGAAAAATGTGACCAAATTGGTACTTTTGGTCACATTAAAGTGTTTAATAAGGCAGTAATTAGAAAAGTAAAAGATTTGTTGAAAATTGGACAAATTATAGAATTATGCCTTATAAAAGGTGTAACGCAATAACAGAGTGATAAAAAAGGCATCGGAAAGTGGACAGACTATAATTAATTGTGAAAAGAGGCTTACTTATGACATTGTGGACTGACTATAAGTGAACTTTGACTATAAAATCTGTTTGTTTCTTTTATTTGTGTTTTTTATAAATATGCACAGTAAATCGTAAGTAATAATTAATAATTTTTTAATGTCTGCATTCTTTTTCTTAAAAGGTAAAATTGCATGTATTTTTTGAATGGATTGTGTGAGAGGAAATTACTTATAAGAATTGTAATGAGTTTTCTTTTGTTCGATTTTAACATTATTGTATGTTTGTTATTTTGAGAATGATGGAGTAAAGAGGAGTTATATCAGTCACCATGTCTAGCTAATTTATTGCCTCTCTCATTTTCATATATCCAAGTACTTTTGTAGTGATCGAATCTACGTAAAATTAGTGTAAAAATAAAATAAAAGTTGTTTTAGTAAACTTGTGCAATGTACCATGCAAGGTCTCGCGGCGGGAAAAAAATGGCGGGAGTTCGCATTCCGTGATTCAAGACGATCATAGATTGTAGGCTGTTGTCATCTTATCCTCAGTAGTGCGACTTTCCATGAACACAGGGCATAGATTGAAGATCAAAGAAATATGAAATGAAGGCTTGGAAACAGCTGTCTGTAGACGACGGTATTGTTATCATGGAAGGTTATGTTTTCATTTGAGGTTATGTTTGTTTGTTGTTATTGAAAGAGAAGTGAATTTATTTAAAGTGTATTAAAGTAATTGAAGAAACAACAAATGGAAATAAATTAAGTACGTATTTATTTCATATATTACTTTTTTAATTTAGAGCTATTTTCGATTTTCCAAATTTATTTTATTTTTTTATTATTATTTTATTATTTGAAACCTTATGTTACAAAATGGCTTGTCAACGTGGGGCGAGTCTAATACTATGTTACATTATCAGCCAAAATGGGATCTCTAAAAAGCCAACTGAATTGAAAATAAGTTATTAAAATATTAGACTTGTTATTAGGCTTGAGGGTAAATCAGGTCTTCAGTCAACTTTGCACTATCTAAATACACATCTTTTAAAAAAATTAACTAATGTGAGTTTTATAGTTTTTTCTTCAATAAAATGCACTTTATTAAATTGTAAATTAAATAAATTTTTGTCAAATTTTAGTAGTTTTGTCAACATAACAGTTAATCCTCAAAGTTGTTAAATAAAGTATAACAAAGTAATCTTTCACGTGACATAGAGAAGATACTAGAAACGGCCATCCTCCAGTCAGAGAAAAATAACCAAGGAAATGCGTTGTGTGTGATCACTTCTCACTCCTCTTTAACCGTTTGCGCTCGGATGGCCAGTAGTGCTGGCCATACGCTATTCTCAATCAGCTCTGAATATTTACCGAATTAGACATCCTCTCAGCTCGGATGGCCAGCCTGACTGGCCGCTTACGTTACTGTTGTCAGCTCTGCGGCCATCTTCACAGTGCATCGTCAACAGCTCTGAATTATTTTTCACTACAATCTGAAATGTTGTTAGTGGGTATTTATTTTTGTTTAACAAAATCATGGGTTTTTAGTAACTCTTTTATTTTGTCATACAAAAGAAGAAGATATATTATATTTTCATTGGTGAGTTTTTGGTCTAGATGTAAATATATAGTTATAATATATTTTAATGAATAAAATAAACCATTGTATACAACTTATCTAACAATATTTTTTGTAATTTAAAATAAAACAAAATCAAGTACTTTTAACAAAAAACACTTAAAAGTAATAATAAACTAATGAACTTCTGTTCTATTAAATTACTTCAAAATTTAAAAACACTAGCCTAGACCACCGCAACGTAAAACTAAACTGATGGTAAGGTTATAATGTAACGAATATTGCTACGTTTTGATACAACACAGACCGGAGAAAAAGCGGGATTTAATTAGTTTGAGATTTGGACGTTAGGTTTCAGCACAATCCAGACAAAATAAAACTGCTAAAAATAAATTAATGCGGATCATTTGTGTGGCCAGTCCTGCTGGCCATCCCATCTGAGAGGAACGTAACTAGCACCAACCGTTCATACTTGACAAAGAAATTGCTGTGATCAGCACTACCGGCCATCAGAGCCCACAGTAGTAAGGCTCTACAGTGTAAAAAATCCTATAGTAAAAATCCTACCAGAGTGCAAAGGGTTAAACCAAATAAAAACTTCTATCTCCGAACACTTTTTTTTAACAAAGAACAAGTTCCTGTAGCGGATTTTCAAAAGAAGTTTCACAACATACTTCACATTGATTTGTGAAACACTTGACACTTTTCTGACAGTGCAGAGATGTGCACATCTAAAACTGCTAGGGCAAAATTAAGATGCATGCAACCTTCACGGCCCTGCAAGATAGATATATACAGATTTTTTGTCCATCGTTTGGCTTTAATGCGTTTATTAATTATTTTTGGTTCCAATTTCTTTTTAAGATGGTTTAATTTTATAAAAAAATGTTTAGGTAAATCGTGAATGTTTTAAGAAATATGTCAAATTTGCAATACCGACCTTTAGAAATAAATTCCTGCTTCTTTGTGTTGTTTCCTTCACAGCCGTAGGCACTTCCCAGTAAATGGCATACTTTGCCAAGTCTCCAGAGAATATTAATGTCTGTGTTATCCTATTAAAGACACAATTACGAATTAGAAAGGAACAGAAGCAATGTATATTTAAATATTAACCATGGAACTGTCTACTGTAATAAAACGTAGATCTGTGCATTAATCAGGACAGCTCAGTAATACAAATCAAACACACTGTGACAGGCAGAAATCACTTCTCTTGCCAGAGTAGTCTTTTAAATAATTCACTCAAACGTAATTGTCATTCACCTAACTCCTAAGACCATATCAGGATAAACCCACATTGAAAACTCCAGTGACCTTAAAATGGATATATCCGCAAACTAATCAATTGAATACAGTGTCATCAAAAGAGAATACCCATATTCGAGAAATGAACTGCTTCGAGTAGGATGAACTGAGGCGAATATGGTGTCAAAATAAAGAGGAAGGTTTGGAGTTTGTTTTTACGTATCTTAATAAGTTTCGATATATGCCCTATTAGCAGTACGATATTTTGCCTCGTATGCTGGAACATGTCTGGAGTGACAGTAGAGATGGCTGCAACTATCCTTTCTCTGAGATGCACTATGTCATGAATTTTTTCAGTACACACAACGTTTTTGATTTATCCACAGAAAAAAAGTCCATTAGTGTGAGATCTGGCCTTCTGAGCGGCCAGAAAATAGGGCCGCCTCTACCAATCCAACCGTTTGGAAACTGGATATTCGGTGCGTCCCAAACAGTTCTTTTGCAATGCGGCGGTGCCCCACCTTGCATTAACATTACACAGACACCAGTTTCGTGTTGGAATTGTTCTATCTGAGGAAACACGAATAAGTCACCAGTAATTGTTTTCTCAACAAAAAAAAGGGGCCAAAAACTTGGTCACCCATTAAACCGCACCAGACATTCACTTTTGGAGAGTCGTGAATGTACTCGTGTATAACATTTGTTGTTCGGATCCCCAAATTCTACAGTTGTGACGGTTATAACATCCATTAGTATGGAAAGCACCTAAAAAATTATCATGGTTGTCAATTTCTTCAAGCATAGAAACTCCAGAACTAGCACGTTTTTCCCGGTTGTTTGGTTTAATTTCATGCCTAAGTTGAATTTTGTAGGCGTATCGTCTTAATTTTTTATGGAGAACATTTTGGATGGTACTCTTAGGTATTCCTAGTTCCAAACTTCAACAAGCAATAGATTTTTTAGGACTTCTAACACAAGACAATCGAATACGCTCGACGTTATCATCCGATGTTCTTGGCCGGCCTGGTGATTTTTGTTTGTCTACACTTCAACAAAGGCTTGTGTACACCGAGACCTTGAACGCTCCAATCGCCGAAGTGCGATGTTGTCATGTTCCTCCCACGCTTCTAACTGACTGCGGCTGACTCAACGCATTATAATTCTTTAAACTGTGCGATTAAGCCTCGAGCGGTAAATACCAGGAGTGTTCGAGGCTAGTAGATATGGCAACGCTGTGCGCCTATCCTATTGGCCGCCTCGCAACGGTATTCTTTAGTGGGCTTTGATATAGTATTGATATTGATCAAGTAGGCTTACGTTAAAAAGGATTTTAGTAATTAAAACAAACGGTTTTGTTATTCAAATTAATTGAATATAATGAAGAAATATATTGAAGAATATATTTCCTATGTTTTTAAATTGATTATACCAACGATATATGGCTTTATGGTGAGGTGCATCGCGACAACCAACATAAGTTTGTCTAAAATTATGTTGAACACGCACAAGTGATTTTAGTTCCGAACCAAAGCACGCACTGAGCTTTCTGCTGCGGGGGATAGCGACGCACAAAGCTGTTTTTAGCACCAAGGTCGACGACCCATCAACACGATGCAACGACTACTACCAACTGTAAAAACAAAAACTCCCAAACCTCCTCTTCAATTCGAGACCATGTTCGCCTCAATATGTTCATGCTACTCGAAGTAGTAATATCTCAAATATGGGTATTCTTTTTCGATGACCTTGTTTATGCATTGTGTCCCGGAACTATCTGGAACAGTTGTGTAGAATTGTTCCTTAGGTAAAAATAAGATAAAAAGTTCCTTTAAGCATAGATCCAAAAATGCTTAATTTCCACTTATCCACCATTTTGTTTTTTACAAAAAAACCATGGATGTGGACAAGATATCGAGTTCAAATTTGTTACGAAAACTTTTAACAGGATACAAAAACTCAGAACATCGCCTTGTATATTTCTAAAATGGAGGCCGTTTAAAAATGTTAAATATCTCTAAAATTGTTACAGGCCACCATTTTGAAATTATACAAGACACTGTTCTCATTTTTTGCACCCAGATAATTTTTATTTTATTGTATGAATTCTCATTTTCTACATACAAATCTCTACTAAGGAAACAAAAAAAAAAAAAAATATAACATTACTTTAACATCACATATTACATTGTAATAAAAATTAACAACACAATTTCATCTATATTTAGTAAATGTGGAAAATTAGGTAATCCTTCGCATTAGATTGACTAGGATTTATCCTCAAATTCAAATAAACATAGATGGAATAAATTGAAAATGAAGGTATAACAGGTGATATTCAACTGTAATGAGACGGGCTAAATTATAAGTTGTTGCCTAGTAAGAGTCTTGCTGCTAAATCTGAAGCATCAGCACCAGGCTACAAACATAGCAAAGAAAGGGTAATGATTTTAGCTTGCAGCAATGCATCAGCAAATCATAAATGGACGTCGCAATGATTGGAAAATCCAAAAAACCCAAGAGCATTTAAAACAATTTCAAAAAGCGCCTCAAAAATCAATAATTTATAATACTGATTGAGCTACTTGCAACACAACCTATTAAGATTCAATACACAATTAAGATTTAAATTGAATAAATACAGACTAAACCTTGTGGTAGTAAGTTTTAAATTTACACAAATTATACTATGGTCAGCTATTGTCAAGTGAAAACATTATCTCAGCTTGTTATTTGTTCTAACTCCATTTCATGCCATCAAAGAAGAATAATCCTTGATAGAACTTGATTTGCTCATTAAATCTAAATTCATATCTCTAACATTACTATTCTCAATATTATCCAACCTGACTCAAAGCTCTGATAAGAACTTATCAATGCTTTCATTACAATGTCTGAAAACATCCAAACAACGAAATCAATATTTAAATATTTACAATAGTCTGCTGAAGTCATAGTATAAAAATTAGAGGTAGACAACAACAAGTCTTGAAGAAGTACAGCAACCCTACCTCCGTCACAACACTTTAGTCCAGTCACTAGAGGGGTAAAAAGGGGCCCAATCCTACATTAAACCAGGTAGTTTTTGAGCTGCAATTTTCAAAATAGGGGCTGTTATACATTTCTGTGGAATATCTTGAAAACTGTTAACTATAAAAAAAATCGTACAAGAGACAAAATATTTTTCTTTTTTTAGCAACAGACAAAATAGGTTTTCATAGTTTCTGTAGGTCAAAGGATAACTGAGTTATTGACAAAAAAACTGAAAACATAATTTCAAACGACATTCAACGGATCTGCGCAGATTACGTCAAGTACAGTTCGAGCAAACTAGGAGTGCACTTGGCCTAATGGGCGAGTCATCCCTTCTAGTCTACTTCTCCTTAAACCTGCCTTGGCGGTACAACCAATTCCACAAAAAAATAGGTCCACAAATAACATTTAACTGAGGAAATAGACAGCGCTCACATTCTTATAACTTTACGTACTTGCTTACAACCTTTTTATAAAAAAGTATTTCACATTTTAGAGAAAACTATGACAAATATCTATAAATAAGTAAGGTTTTGTTTCATATAAAATTATAAAATGTTATAACTGTGATGCAAAATTTTACTAAGTTTTTTATAAAATAAAAGTGATGACAACAATAATGTTCAAAGCGAGAAATTTTTGTATTTTTAGGCAAAAAGAAAACTTTCTGCGAGAAAGTTGTTGATAATTAGTGGAATTAACTTTTTTATTTGAAACAATTTTCTGTACGACCTTTTGTTTAGTCAGGAGGAAGGTAATTCCTGTAATGAATACATTTGGTGCTTGTTTGACATTGATTTGGTGCGATCCTGGCTGTTCCGTAGATCCAATGACACCATAATACTATCTTGTTTTAATCATACTGTATTATTTAAAGTTTAGTTAGGGTAAAGTTAGTTTTAGGTTTTGTATTGTTTTAACATTGTATTGTTAGTCGCCAGATTGGTTAAAGTTAGTTAATACACATACGAAATTTGTGTGGGAAATGTAAATAGGATGATGTAACGGGAAGGGTATCTCAGGAAATATTTCCTGCCTTCCTGCTCTCTTTATTTGTCGATTCCAAGAACGCATTCTCCTCATAATTTTTAACACATGCACAAAAGATTTGTCAACCCTTGGTTCACATATTTTCAGTATAAAAAACTAACAAAAAACTAAAATAAACTAACCCGAATTCGTAAAATGTTTCTGAATATTTTAATTTATTATAATGCGTAGAATCCGATCCTGTATTATAGCACGATAAGGTTTTTTTGTGACACTTGTATATATTTATAAATAAAACAACTAATTTTTACACGTCCTGTTCACTAAGAAAAATGTGTTTAACACTTTTATTTGCCGTTACATTACAGTGGCAAACTAGGGTGTACAGTATAGAACAGAGGTCTATTTTTTTTTTATTGAGGTTGTACTGGTGACGTTGGACACAACAAACACAGCGTGGGGACCGGGCCTTACTTCCCCTCTCGGGGTGCATTGCTGGCGTGAGGAATCTGTACATCCATCAACATTATGGTCCCTTTGTGATGGTTGTTTTTTACGGCTACCCAGAGGATACTGGCCAAAGTACCAAGAGCACAGAACGAGCGAGGAGGTTCAAAGTAAATGCCTCAGCTGACGTCGTATTCGACAAAACAACTGCCATTTCAACACCTCAGGAGAAGTTCCTGTCCAATGAGCAAAAAAAGAAACGCTATGTCAAACTTCTTCAGACTACACTTGAAGCTTCAAACATCACCACCAAACACGCTGTAGAAGATGCTGACATACTAATCATCAACACTGCTAAACACCTAGTCTCACAATATGAGGCTGTTGTGATTGTGGGTGAAGACGATGACCTGCTTGTTTTGCTGACAGGGATTTCTCCTGAAACTGACAATGTTTACATCCGAAAACCTGGGAGAGGTAATTCACCAGATCTTTTCTACTCCCCCACATCACTGAAAAGATGATTTTTCTGACATTGTACTGGTCCTCCATGCAATAAGTGGCTGCGAGACCTCGTCCAACATGTTCGGATTCGGAAAAAAGAAGTTTTGCAACCTTTTCCGATCAAAACCACTATTTCAGGAGGTTGCGCAAACATTCTATGACACTTCTGTCACCCCTGCAGAAATTTCAAAGGCGGGAGACCGCATTTTGGTCCCACTGTATGGAGATGACCTCGACCAATCCCTCACCGATTTGTGCTACTCAACATCTATCAGCAGCTCTGTAAGCTTGACTCGGCCAAACTTCCGCCGACGACAGATGCAGCCCACTTTCATTCACTCTGGACGTACCAGGTGATGCAGTGGTTGGGTTTTTACAAAAATCGCTTGGAATGGGGGTGGGTGAGAGGGAGCAGAGGATTGGTTGCTGTAAAGAATTGGTAAGAGATGGAGCACCGCCAGAGCTCCTAAAAACAACCTCTTGCAAATGCCTCACCGGCTGTACTGGGGCTTGTGGCTGCAGAAAAGCTGGATTGAACCGTTCCAGCTTGTGCAAATATTGTGCTGGGCAGTCATGCGAAAACAGACCAGAAATTGTGATCGACCAGGACGACGACGATGACTTCGCTGTTTAGCACAAAATGAAGACACTGTAGATGAGTCCCTTCAGCCTTTTCAGTCAAAACAACCTCGACTGTAAAAGTAAGTTCCACTATTTCACAATATTCATGCACATGTTCTACTTACTATATTAAATAAATCATATTTTCGTTAATTAACATTGGTGACTTTTCATATTCATTCCCCGATTTTCTTTGATATAAGTTTTGTTTATGAAGACATTTCACTGATGTTTGCCAAAACATGGCTACATGACATTATTTATTTGATCATTTATGCAAACAAATATAAGTGAGGAAGTAGTTGAAAAGTAGAACGAATGAAAATAAATGACCTAACAACACTTCTGGACAACTAGAAAAAAAATTTCCCTTTTTCCCTCAATTTTACCCCCACCCATGACATTGGTGGTAAAAAAACATTTTGATGCGTGCAATTTAAAAGCAACTAACATCTTCACAACTTACTTGAGTGCATATTTACTAAAATCAGTTTTTAATAGAATTCAAGCGATCCAAAGGGACGGAAAAGTGACAATTTTGCTTGAATGGCGATTTTAACCCTTCTTTGCTGCTCTGTACCTCCTTTGCTATTGGTTGTGGAAACAAAGTTAACTGGTGATTCTTGGACGGAAGAAGAATGAATATGAAGCAAATTCGGCTGCGATGCACCGTTTAGGAGTTATAAGTGAAAAACTGGAAAAAGTCCTGTTTTCGGTGCAAAATTTCGCAAATTTTGAATTCTTGTAGTTTTAATAAATAAGATAAAATACATTACTCTGCATGTTGGTTTTAGGCTAATTTCAGTTGTCGACAATTACCAAGAAATTATGTTTTGTCAATAACTCGGTTATCTTTTAGCCTACAGAAATGACAAAAAGCTATTTGGCTGTCTTTAAAAAAGAAAAATATTGTATCTTTAGCACATTTTTTATAAAGTAAGTGGTTTTCAAGATATTCCCCTTTAAAAATTTGTAGTGGCCGCCATTTTGAAACATAAATTCTCGGTGTTTGGTACACTTGTAAATCGTAACATACAAAATGCTTATACCAAATTTGAACTCGATATCTTATCTATTTCTCTAGTTACAGAAAAAAATGGCGAATTGCGACGAAACTAAGCCAAATTTAAAAAAACGATACTGAACATTTAAAATTTGTTTCAATGTATAGCCCGGTACGGTTTTTTGTGACACCTGTATACAGATATTAGGACCACTTTACTTTTTTTTTAAATGGTAGGAATTTAAATAGTGTGTATCTGTTTCATTTACTGTGATGAAACCAAAGGCAGCAAAATGTTTATGACTCAAATAAAGTAAATGATTAACCTTTTCTAGCATGTCTAGAAGCATTCCATACGCTTTTATTTTGTCTTGAAGACTTTTGGTAAGGAGACCATCAATCTCCTGCAACTCATCTGAAGGTTCTTTTTCCTGGTCCAGTCTGAAAACAGTCATACAATAAGCTACCAGCTGAAAATCCATTATTTTAAATACAAAATTTTTTCTAAAAGGGATGAGAACAATACAATAAGATATAGATGTAATGCACTAGTAACAATTTTCTTTACAATTATGTTGAACTGTCGCCTGAAATCGATATTTTTCCATCTGGATTCACCCGGATTCGAACTGGGGACTATTAGCTTAGGAGACAGATATGCCAACCACTTAACATTTACACAAAACTAGCCGGCCCGATCCGGCTTTGCACGGATAGAAAAATCAAAGTTAAATGTATATTAACAAAAAATATATTATATCAGTAAATATATTACGCTATGTATTTCTTATGGGGATTTTTAGTAACTTTGACCCCCCCCAAACCACGCCTAAAATTTAGAATTTTTTTTAACCCGTTTCTTAGCGAGCACCTAGGGCCCTAGAGGAAGCTAAATACCAAATTTCATTCCAATCCGTTCGGTGGTTTTTTTAGTAACTTTAATCCCCCCCAAACCTCCCCTAAAATTTCAATTTTTTGGAAAACCTTTCTTAGCTAGCACCTATGACCCTAGGGGAAGCTACATACCAAATTTCATTCCAATCCGTTCAATGGTTTTGAAACCCTTTCTTATCAGCACCTACGGCCCTAGAGGAAGCTACATACTAAATTTCATTCCAATCCGTTCAGTGGTTTTGGAGAAATCATGATTTAGTAACTTTAACCCTCAAACCCCCCCTAAGATTTCAAATTTTTTGAAACCCTTTCTTATCTGCACCTATGGCCCTAGAGGAAGCTTCATACCAAATTTCATTCCAATCCGTTCAGTAGTTTTAGAGAAATCGTGATTTAGTAACTATGACCATCCTCCAAACCCACCCTAAAATTTAGAATTTTTTGAAAACCTTTCTTAGAGAGCATTTATGGCCCTAGAGGAAGTTACATACCAAATTTCGTTCCAATCCGTTCAGTAGTTTTTGAGAAATCGTGATCAGTGAGTCAGTGGATTTAGCTTTTATATATATAGATAAAATTGTTTACTACATTGTTTACATTACATTACAAACACCAATGTCGCATCATCAGTGAAGTCTGAGGCATGAGAAGCGAATAGTGTGCTCATGTATTTAAATAAGTACATATAAATAAAAGGTTGTTTTTCTGTGGACGTGACATGTCTGGTCCGAAGACAAGTCCTGCACAATGGCTACTGGTTGGTTTGGTTTCTGTATTACTACTCCCCCATTACTTCACTATTTTAATGTTTATGTGTTTTAATATCTTAAACTCTTCCATTTTATGAGAATCTACTTTATGATTTTTTGGCAGACATCTAACATTTCCATGTTTTCCTCTGTATTTTTTGAAGGTTTGGTGGTTTTGTTGGTTTAAGCGTAGAGCAAAGCTCGATTTTTGCAATGCCAAGCCATTTCGGTGCGTTTTGCAAGCATATTTTCAAAACTTCGCCAAATGTAGTAATTATAAACCAATCCAAAAGTGTTCCATAGCTTTTTTGTAGAGAAAGGTTCAAAGAATTCATATATGCCAGTAAAAAGTCGATTGATGTAAAATTTACAAAGTTATTAGCTCAAGAAACAAAAAATGTTCAGTAACTAAACGAAAAAGTTCAACTTTAGGCCTACATAAAAAGTAGTGAAAATGTTTTATAATTTTTCAAAATGTAAAAATTTGTTTTGTAATGTAGTTTATTTTCAAACAAATTGAAATATACATTAGAGTCCCATTATTCCACACCCCGCAATTCCGAAAATTCGCCAATTCCGAACAGAGTTCAGAAAAAATACCGATTTTTTTAACATAAAAACAGGAGGAATTAAAAAAGGACGTTCGTGAAAAAAAGTACATTTATTGTTATACAAATAAGTTAAATAGAGACATACAAATACATAGAGCCTAAGCTTGATGAAAACGCCTGAAACCAAATTGGAATGAAAGCTGGTTTTGTTTCCTTCACGTTTTCCATCCGTTTTGCGGGAAGGAAGTTACCACAACAAGCATCCAGTGAAAAGGATACCGGGTCCGTCAGAAAGAAGGAAGGATTACGTACAACATGTAATCCAATTACGTACAACAGCTAGGCAATAGTATAGTGTTGTTGCCACCTGCCAGTTGCTTTCATCCGTTTTTCTCATATTTTTTCGTTATCTCGAACGAATTTTATTTTTGTCTCGATCATTTTTCAAGACGATGCGGTACTAACAGACAGACTGCAGGATGACAAAACGGACAGTTTGAACAACCAATCAATTCCGTTCCGTTTTTAGAAGAAAACACAATCTTAACGCAATGGAAGGAAAAAAACGGATGGTGTAAACCTACACTAAGGCGAGGTCAAGCGCATTAGACGCCGTCTACGTGTCATATGAGTTCAGTTTGAGCGTTCACCTCCTTCTCGCTTTCCTCCGATCCGATCAACGCTGTATAGAACTGACACTAGCAGATGTCTCCCCACTTAATTTACCGCCCTAACAAGTCAATATGTTGAAATTATTCCTGAAATCCACCTATTCCGAATTCCCGCTAAACCGAACAGTGTTTGGTCCCAATTAGTTTGGAATAGAGAGACTCTACTATATATTGACGTATTACAAAAATATAAAGATATGAAAATCTTGAATCATACTGGCTAGATACTTAATAAGAAATTATTTGTTTTATAACACAGAAAACAAACTATTAAATAAATATGAACTAGAACAGTTCGTGAAATTGAACAAATAATCCGGATCAGTGTTTCAAAAGATCCCTTTGTCTTCTCTCTGGTAGAAAAAAAACTCGTTTGCTAGCTAATTTAAAGCTAGTTATAATAACGCTAGGCATTTGTTAACGCCTTACTGATGTAACGTATTCTTAAGCCACGCCTCTTTTAATTTGTATACACTGTTCCGTCAGTTGTAGTAGTTCATGCATCATTGAAGATGGCGACTTTATCATTGAAATGAGTCAGTAAAAGTATTAGCTGTAAGAATCTGTGTTCAAGTTTTATCCTACCAATGCCAGGTAATTGGTTAAGAAATGGTTCATTAGCGAATTTCCATAGGAAAAATTAGCTATTGCAGTGGCCCTTATGGTAAGGTCGGGAGTAGCAAATGAGCACCGATCATGGTCCCCAGAACACGTTTTGGGGTGTCATTAAAAATCATATATATGTGTTCACAATCTAGCCGCTGCATTTTAAGTCCGATTTGGTTCAAATTTGGTACACATGTTGGTTGTCTACGTCGTTCGGACGAGTTCGTTAGCCAAAAAAATCCAACAATCGGAAGCATGTTTTTTGACCGAAAGTAACTATTTTTTGAGATTTTTCCTAAGAGAATGAATTTGTTTTTGAGTTTTTTCTACAAATATAAATGTAGGATGTTATTCTGCACATTTTGTTTTTTTACCCGACCTTATAGCTCGCTTGGTTCCCCCAAAATCGATCAAAACGTAAAATACTATAGAAGTACCCGGTTCAAAGCCGGTGGATTCTACCGTGGGGTTGGCGTGCGAAGCACGCAATGCCTTGTGTATTGAAGATACGCCCAATACGGGGGTAGGCGTGCGAAGCACGCAATGCATTGTGTAATGAAGATACTCCCAATATGCGGAATGGCGTGCGAACCATTTTGCAGCTATTGACCTATTTCCCAAATTGTTGGTTGAAACCCTAAAAAATAGGCCTATAAAGTTAATTTTGGAAATTTGCTCAACTCACGTCAGCGGTTCAGCCGCGTGGTCAAATTATTTTGAATTGTACACCTCTACTATTTACATTCATCGAACAAATGAACTATACAAATTGAACCGAATCTTTAAATGGATTTGAACTTTGAATTAGAGTTGCCGCACGTTTTACGCGGGTGATTCGAACGGTACGGTACAAACTGTTCGGAACAAGAAATTCTATTTCGGGCAGGGAAAAAAGGGCGATCTTAGACAACAAATCTGACTTTTTGGCGACTTTCGTGACATTTGGGACTGGTGGACACCCTGTTATACAGTATGGAAGGAACCCTAGTGATAAGAATCGATTAAAAAATTTTAAATTCTGGCTTTAGTACAAAAACAAATAACATGAAGTTGAAAACAACAATTTAAAATAGTGTTTGAGACCACTTACATGTTTTCATCCGAAGAAAAGTCATAAAATTCATCGTCTAAATCATCCGTACCCACAGTGGAAAACATTTCTGTATCCGTGTCGGTGACAATACTGGTGTTACTGGTGTTGTAACGACTTCTATTTCTCTTCAGTTTCTTTTCAACAGCTCTGTAATATCAGCAAACTAGAAATATTAGTACTCATTTAAGAACGGTTTATAAAAACTAGTCTACATATACATATAAATAAAATTGAAGTGTCTGCCTGTCGTTTCAAAATAAATACTTTTATCTAAGCTCATATGGTTATTCACACTTTATCAAAACTTAAACATGCATTTTTTTATTTTTTATGAAAATTAATTTATTTGACCTTTCTTATACATAATTTACATAATAATATAAATTTATAACAACATAAATAGAAATTACTAAAGGTCAAATCATCCCGAGGTTATAACCTGTTTGGGATGAAAATATTTATACAATTTAACAGATAAACAGCTCGATGGGAAAGAAACAAAACGCCATGACCGGCCAGTTCAACTCTACATTACACTAACATAAACACATTTAGAATACTAAGATTTGGCTTTTACTTGATAAAAACAGTAACACAATAATAAATCCACAAACACAAAAAATAAAATATAATTAAGAAAATCAATCCTGCATTAACTTATTTGTTTCCAAAAAACACCTCTTTCGGAACCAAAAGTTCACAAAAAAAAAAAAACAAAACGTAACAAAATTCTTCATAATAACAATAACAAGTACCTTTCAACTTCAATAACACAAATATACTCACACACACACACCCCCCTCGCACTCACAAACACTTCTACTATTCATTATCCCGGTGAAGAAGAGAGCCTTCAAGAGTAATCACAAATACTTGACGAATGATTACTGAAAGTTTATCCACCCTCACTGGTTACCGGTGAAGAACATATCGACCTGGTCCTGTTCTAATAAATATCGTTTTAAAAGGCTGTGGAACTCAAATTTATTTCTACAAAGTTTAATTTTTATAGGCATCGGATTAAAAAATTTCGGGGCAAGATATAAATAAAATTTCTTAAAAATAGTTAGATTTGGTTTAGGAAAAACTACGTTTAAATTATTCCGTAAAGTCCTCCCTCTAGTCCCTGTGGTATAATTCCCTCCACTTCTACTAAAGAATAATCTTAATACTTTAAATATATATACATTTCTAAAGGGTAAAAATGTTAAGAATTTTGAATAATGGACCAGCGTGCTCCAATTTATCTGTTTTTTTGTCCGGGCTAATCTACGGAATGGTTGAGAAAATGTTGACGAAACTTTCATTTGGGTATAGAGAAAATTTCAGAGATTTTTCTAGGCTACTTTTTATCTGGAAATATTTAGGGTCCTATTTACAAATTGAAAACATGTAAAAAATCATAGATTTTGCGAACAGATGTGACACGCGATCATTATAAATAAAACAACTGATTTGGATCAAAAGCTTAACACTTTGACAAGACCTATGTTTTAATTTACTGTATACGCTGGTTTAACTGTTAAATATATATCAAAACAGTATGCAATAATGTGAAAGGTATACTCATAGATGTTAAATACACCTCAAAACCTGATTTGTAATTTGTATGTTCGTTCGGGAATTATGAGTAACAAACTGGCGGAAAATGGGATTTTTAGCGTTTATTGGTGCATAGCTAATAATTTAAACAGGCCTAAAAGGGATAAGTAGATCGATTTGGGCGAAATTTACTGAGCGTTTTTGGGACATAGAACTCAGTTCTAATATAGTATTTTTTATTGCATATAATGGTAACACACAATATTTACCCGATAGACCTTTTATTTGTTTAGTAACATCTGCGAACGTCAGCTAGTATTAAATATATCACTACCATCTTGCCCATTAGGTCCTTGCTATTAAGACTTACGTTAAGGCAGAATAAATGTAACCAGTATATAAACAAGTTGAAAGTAATCTTTTAAATTTTATCACTTATGACGAAAGATCATATATTAATAATAGTATTTTATCAGATTTATACGTTGAAAATGCGTTGAACTTTTGTGAAATAAAGTATTGTTGCTTGTAATGTGGCGTGATGCCTGATGTCACCAGTTCAAATCCTTCAAAACAACAGGATTATGATATATCGCACTACATTGTACGCCATCCAGGCGTTTTTATATAATATTTATTTATACGTAAACATTGTAGAAATCTCTATACCGTTACTATATAAAATACATCTCTCTACTTGTCAGCTAATCGACAACAGACACTTCAAAAAGGTAATTTTAGAATCAGTGACCTTTTTAGCGAATTTCCATAGGAAAAATGAGCTATTGCAGTGGACCTTATGGTAAGACCCAAGGTCGGGAGTAGCAAATGAGCATCGATCATGGTCCCCTGAACACGTTTTGGGGTGTAAGTAAAAATCATATATATATGTGTTCGCACTCTAGTGGCCGCATTTTAAGTCCAAATTTCGTACACATGTTGGTTGTCTATGTCGCTCGGACGAGTATTGAAGCACGTTTTTTGACAGGAAGTAACTATTTTTTTAGCCTTTTCCTACGAGAATAAATGTGTTTTAGAGTTTTTCCTACAAATATAAATGTAGGATGTTATTCTGCACATTTTGTTTATTTATGCGACCTTATAGCTCGCTTGGTTCCCCCAAAATCGATCAAAACGTAAAATACCATAAAAGTACCCGGTTCAAAGCCATGTGGTGGATTTTACCGCGGGGTTGGCGTGCGAAGCACGCAATGCATTGTGTATTGAAGACACGCCCAATACGGGGATTGGCGTGCGAAGCACGCAATGCCTTGTGTGTTGAAGATACTCCCAACATGCAGAATGGCGTGCGAAGCATTTTGCCTATTTCCCAAATTTTAACCCTAATACACAGGCAGCTATAAACTTAATTTTGGAAATTTGCTCAACTTTCACAATTATATCGAAAACAACAAAGACATATTTTTTTGAGTCAAACCAGTTTAGAAACAGAATAACATTTTACCACAGGTACATGGATGACATCGTCATTTTAATCAACTCCTGGACAATTGCAATTCCTTAAAAACTACATAAATGGTAGGCCTATACATCCCAATTTGAAATTCACATTGGAACTGGAAACTGTAAACACACTGAACTACCTGGAAATAACTATTAAAAAATGCGACAACCAACTATCATTCGGCATACATAGGAAATCTACATCTACCGACCGGACAATACATGCAAGTTATGTAGAGGATTTTAGCTTAATTAGTACTGTAGTTCGTAGAATATTATAGTTTTTAGCACAGTAAGCATTGTCATTGTTTTCACGCAAGAGCGTTAGTTAGCTAGTGTTAGTTGAGGTTGCACTCGGTGCACATCAAATGTACTTTGAATAATTAATATGTTTTAAAGGTATATTAAAATCTTGTTCAATTAATAAAAGAAGCGTTTTTTTTTTTAAAGACACATCCTTTAAGCCAAACCATAACTGGCGCAGTCGGTAGGACACATCGGGAAAATTAGTGCATATAGTTTTTCTTCAGTTTTAACTGATTAACTGAAGTGTCGAACAGATCGTCCACGATAGGTGAATATTATCAAGAAGGATCGACAGCTCAATTTAATAAGTGTAAATTATTAAATTTAGCACAAGCAATCAGCAAAGTGAATATTTGCAACTGTAGAGCGGATATCTACAAAGAAAGTGGAATGAAAATTGTGAGAAGTGAGTGAAGTGCGACATGTTCCAGCGAACACGGAAAATAAAAAATACACGCGTTGTGAAAAAATTAGCAAAGTATTTTGGATCTTATTGTAAGTAAACTTGTTAAGTAGTTATATAATTATATTGTTAAGATTATTTATTAATTAATTTTAAATCAGAATCAAACAATTGAATTGAGATAATCTTTTTATCTTTTAAAATTTTAATTTAATTTGTTTAACAATAAGCATAATAATGACTATCCCAACACTAAAAAAAGAATACTTAGACATGATACCGGAATTTAACGGGGAACCAACTATGCTCAATAGATTTATTACCATATGTGATAAAATAGTTAATAAATTCTTTGTTACTAGTAATGTAGAATATTTTGAAAATGAATACATTTTCTCGTCAATATTTGCAAAGTTGAAGGGACAAGCTCTTGATATAGTAGTTAATTCTAACACTTATGCTTGGAATGAGGTTAATTACTAGCTAGTTATTTAGACAAAATGGACTGTTTCACATTAAACCTTGAAATGGCAGAGTTAAAGCAGGAAAATGGAGAATCACCATTTAAATTTTATGAAAAGGTGCAAAAGTTGTTAAATTTGCAAATAGCATTCTTTGTTAATAAAGAACCAGTAGGTAAGGATGTTTTATGTACATACTAGCTAACCCAACCAGGCTTCGCACGGAGAGACGAATCATAGTTAAATATGGGGATTTTTAGAAACTTTGAAACCCCAACCCCCTAAAATTTCAAAGTTTTTGAAAACCTTTCTTAGCGAGCGACTTCGGCCCTAGAGTAAGCTACATACCAAATTTCATTCCTATCCGTTCTGTAGTTTTTGAGAAATCGTGATTTAGTAATTTTGACCTACCAAAACCTCCTAAAAATTCGAATTTTTTAAAACTATTTCTTACTGAGCACGTATGGTCCTAGAGGAAGCTACATACTAAATTTAATTCCAATCCGTTTGGTAGTTTTGGAGAAATCGTGATTCAGTAACTTTGACCCCCCCCCAACCCCCTTTAAAATTTCCAATTTTTTTAAACCCTTTCTTAGCGAGCATCTATGGCTCTAGAGGAAGCTACATACTAAATTTCATTCCAATCCGTTCAGTAGTTTTGGAGAAATCGTGATTTAGTAACTTCAACCCCCCAAATCCCCTTTAAAATTATAAATTTTTTAAAAACCTTTCTTAGCGAGCATCTATGGCCCTAGAGGAAGGTACATACCAAATTTCATTCCAATCCTTTTGGTAGGGTTTGAGAAATCGTGATTTAGTAACTTTGACCCCCCAAAACCCACCCTAAAATTCCGAATTTTCGGAAACCCTTTTTTAGTGCGCGTCTAGAACCTATAAAAAGTATTAGTGCCAAATTTCATGTTTGTAGGCCTCGTGGTTTTGGAGAAACTGTGATGAGTCAATGAGTCAATGGTATTTGGCTTTTATAAGTATAGATATGCACAACAACTAGCGTTAAGAGTTATGTTAAAGGGACTTCAGGAACCGCTAGGATCGCTAATGCGCACTAAAAACCCAAAAACACTCGAAGAAGTACTCAATATGCTTACAAATGATTTCCAATTTAAAAATAACAAATTGTTTCAAACAAGCCGACCAAATATCCCACAAAAACCCCAATACAAATGCCAATTCGTAAACCCATGCCTAACCATCAATTCCATCAATAAAATCCTTACAGACAGCCTGCACAATCTAATCCTAACTGGGTAAACAGACAACCCCACAATTAACCACAAAGACTTTCTGTACCTAACAATGTTCATAAAACAAATCAAACTTATCAACCAACGCCCATGAGTATCTCTACACGTCAGACAGGGAACACGGTTAGACAAAATAAACTTTACCACATGGTAGGAAAACCAATAGATGAGGAAAATTACGATCATTCGTTAGATCAACTGACAGACTGTTACCTATCGGAAGAATTAGAACCGGACTATGGCCTTGAAAACTATAACGATTGTAACGAAATTGACAACTCATTGCAAGAAGATAACGCATGCGGAGTAACACCCGAAAATGAACAAGCTAAAAATCATTTTTTAGGACCTACTATAATGAAAACAAATTTTCCATAATGCACATTGAAGACAGCACTAACGAATTACCATATATTATCGATCCCAAAACTAACCTAAAAATATTAATTAACACTCTATTCTATTCTACTGTGATAAGACGCTATCCTAAATATAATTCTTAGTTTGCCTACTGAGGTAATAATCTAATTGGTTCAAGTATAAATTAGCAGAACAGTGTTCCAAATTAAACGTGATGCTTATCGGCAAACCTAATTAGGCTATTGCTATCACTATGATTATAGGTAATAATCCGGATAATAGCCTTAAATCAACCGATTTTGCCAGTCTTTGTTGTATAAACATCTTTCAGTACTATTGTTCTATTTTATAAACATTATTTCATTTAAGAGACCAAATAACACAAAACTAAAATCAGTGAACAATCTACATGTAGGCCTACAACGTATATTACTCAAATTAACGAAGATGAATTATTGGGGAAAAAGCAGAACTGAAGCAGCGTATGGAATACTGGTAAAAATAAAAAATGATGGAATTGCATATGCAGATCATCTACAGTTAGCATTTCAGCTGTTCAAAGACACATTGAAACAAGAACTTTTTGAAGTTTCCACAGCACACGGTGTCTCCAAAGAAAAATTTAGTTGCGAATTACCCTTACTAGTAAAGAAAGAAACAAAATTTTACTTATTTAATTTCCACAAAAACTTTGATTTACTACTACTAGGACCCGATAATTTGAAAGAATTAAAAATAAATTTAGATTTCACTCATCATCAACTAATATTTTGCGGAAAGAAAATTCCTATACATTATTTCAATACAGAAACAAAAAATAATAACAATTCTAACGATAATGTTAGGCCTCCAAAGAAGTTCACAAGCCATCTCATTAAAGCAAGATCGAAATAAATAACAAAAATAAAAGTAGCAAATTTAAACAATGCAGAGGGAATATTATCGTACAAACAAGTAAATGGACTACAAATACCATTATAAATATTTCCACTGAAGACCGAAGTCTAACAGCTGAACCTTTAAATGTCGAATCGCTAAAAGACTATGAAATCTGTAAATAAGACAAACAAGAAATCCATAATGAAAATAGCCCTAACCTAAATTTTTTAAATAAAAAACATAAATTAGACTTTACAAAAATCAGAACAGACCACATGAATTCGGAAGAGAAAAATTAAATTTGGAAGTTATTAAAAGAATATCCTGACATATTTTATTCGGAAAATGATGATCTAACCTTCACAAACAAAATTAAACATGAAATCAGAACGACGGATGAAATCCCTGTTTATTCAAGAAATTACCGTTACCCAGAAATTTATCAAAAGGAGGTAGATAAACAAATACACGATATGTTAAATCAAAAAATAATACAACCTTCACACTCGCCGTGGAATTCACCCGTTTGGATCGTCCCAAAAAAACCAGACGCGTCCAATAAGCCAAAATTTAGACTAGTGATTGATTTCAGGGGTCTAAATGCTAAAACTATCGATGACTAATTTCCTCTCCCTAATATATTGTTCAATTGATAAAAAAAGTGTTTTTTTTAAAAAGGCACATCCTCGAAACTAAACCATAACTTGCATCTACCCATCATCCCCATTCACAAAAAATGGCAGCCTATAACAACTTCATACAACGTTTCTTAACTGTGCCAATGCAACAAGAAGAATATAACCAAGAACATAATCAAACACATCGCCGTCACTAACGGTTATAAAAGCTCAATCGTTAACAAACCAATAAAAAAACACAAGAACAAATCCCCAAAGTTAACGAATGAACAAAAACATAGTATATATCACGTTACTTCGGCAATATATTAAATTACATGCTTATAAAATGCTATAATTGTGGTGAAAATTTTACAGTTTTTATAAAAATTCAAAGTGGTGACAATAATACTCAGAGAAAATTTTTTAATTTCATTATTAAACAATTAATTAATTTCATTATTAAAAATTTTTTACTTTGAGGAAAAATGAAAACTTTTGCGAGAAAGTTGTAGATAATTAGTCGAATTTACTTTTTTATTTGTAACAATTTTCTGTACGAACCTTTGCTTGGTCAGGAGGAAGGTCATTCCTGTGACGAACAAATACATTGTGGTTGTTTGAAATTGTTTTGGTGAGGCCAACTTTAAAATTTCCAACGGAAACGCCTATTGTGTATACGTAATTTTAGGACTTGTTTAGTTCTTGCACGTTTTGAAGTAAAAACTTCTATTGGCCTGTTGGGTACTTTTTTGCCTGGGTGTTCGAACGAAATCTCGCGTACCGCCTCGTATATATCTGTTATATGCAGATATACAGTTGAACTTGGTTGTAGCGTCAACGAAGGGACCGAACGAATGTTGACGCTACATCTGAGTGACGTTATAAAGATGTAACAGGAAATTGTATTTCTGTTACATTGAGTGAAAGGACAAACAACTGTACTGTATTATTATTATTGGCAACATTATTCATGACATTTATTAAAAAGAAAAACACTATACTTTTCTTTTAATGTACAGTAGGGTCCCGATAATTGGAGCTGAGGTCACCTACAATTATAAATTAGGTAACATTGGTTAATGTATAAAGTTTTAATGAGTAAATACATATCATGTGTATTAAAATTACAGTACGTATTAAAACATTAACTTACTACATATTAAAAAACATGCAACAATTTTAAAGTGTCAACATTACTGGGAGGGGGGGCTGTCTGATCACAACTACGTAAATGTCTCGCCAGGCTACACGATTAAGTCTTGCCACGCTTTTGTACGGTGCAAACACTTTCCCAGCAAGGTCATGGGTTTAGTTACACCCACCACCCAACTGACACTGCATTGCGTGTGACTTGTTCCTTAGGGGGAGAGTTAGCAGTTTTTGTTGTAGGGGCCCCCCCCCCCCCCCCTCTCTACCGACTTTTATGAAACCCGCCGGAAGTTTTACGTGTGAAAAAATTTGGAAAACGATTGACCCTAAAGGCCATCCCTGTAACTTCCCGCTAAGTTTAATTACAAAAGTATGATGAAAGTTTGATAAACACTATTTTTGGAAATTTTGAACTGCCATAACTTTTGAATGAATCAACCGATTTTTATGTGATTTGCGGCAATCGATGCAGTTTTTTAAGTCCATTGAAAGAATCAACAACAAAAAATTTTCAGATGAAAAGTTTCGGAGAAATTGAGGAAAAACACTTTTTTTTATTTTCTTTCGTTCACGATATCTCGCGAATGAATCAACCGATTTTTATGCGATTTGCGGCAATCGATGCAGTTTTTCGAGTCCATTGAAAGAATCGACAACAAAAATTTCGGAGAAATTGAGAAAAAAACACTTTTTTTTATTTTCTTTCGTTCACGATATCTCACGAACGAATTAACCGATTTTGACCGGACTGGTAGCGATCGACGTCGCTTTTCAAAGTTAAAAGCTGATTACATTTTGGAATTGATCGGTAAAGCCGTTTAAAAGTTATTCCAAAAAACTTGATTTGAAAAAATATTATTTCTTAGTTTTTTCGAAATTTCTCAGAACCTACCGGTCCGAATTAGTTGAAATTTTCAGGAAATCTAAGTTTGATGGAACTCTTTAGAACGCCGTTTGGTAGGATCCAATCGGTTAAGCCGTTCAAAAGTTATAAGCGGGTCACATACTTACATACACACACACATACATACAGACAGGGTGACACCCTCTCGGGAGTGGTCAGGGAAGATTCCTAGGACCTCAAAACGTCGAGATCTGAAGAATACTCGATTTTCGAAAAACGGGGTGAAACCAATAACTTCCCGATTTTAGAAAATTTTCAATTTTCTTTGCGGGAAGTTAAAAAATGCGTAGTTTGTTTACTTCAAGGTTTGATTCTGAGGAGGGAGAAAATAGGCGGCCCGAAATCCAAGGAAAGGGGGAATTCTAACTTTTTTCGGGTTCTGAGAAAACTGAATTCAAAGTTTGACATTGATATTTTGTCTTATGACGTTGCAACCGAGCGGTTAAAATATCTATTGACGCTAAAACAGGGGTTTATAATAACGTAAAAGATAACGATTTGACCGGACCTAAAGAAAATGACGCTATGACCGAGTTGACGCATTAGCCGAGGCCGTTAAAATCAAGTTCTACTGTAATTGTAGCAGAAAATAACATACATATTTATAGCAGAAAAAAACTAATTTTTAAACGTTCTGTTCACTAAGAAAAATGTATGTATCACTTTTAGATGATCCTTTCTTCATATTTGTCTGACTATTAGTCTTAAAATGTCAGACAAGTGTACATAACACTTTCTATTTTGCTTTGGCAACTTTTAAAACATACTTCCTTAAGTTTAAATTTAATATGGATTTTCCTTTCTTAACACTTGAAACATCTGTTTTCTTATGTACAAAATAATCTATATTTAACAGTTACCATATTTTTTTCTATTTAAAATTTTTTAAATTAATTTAATTTAAATTCGTCGTGAAACAATAAGTGTTAATAAGAAGTAATAGCAAGCAGTTATGAACAATAATAACATAATAATAATAATAATAACATATATATTTATAACTAATAACTAATTTTTAAACGTTCTGTTCACTATGGAAAATGTGTTTATCACTTTTATATGACCCTTTCTTTGCAGTGACAAACATACTGTTTACAGTGAAGAACAGAGGTCTATATTTTTGTATTGAGGTTGTACTGATAAAGTTGGACACAACAAAGCATGTGTCTGTACTTCTCTCAAACACATTCCCAGAGTGTAGGATCTGTACTAATGTATTTCATTCCCTAATACAATTAATTATTCCTGCGAACAGAACCAAGTAACTGTCTCTCAATGCATGCAAACTGAATGGCAGATATTGTTGTAAAACTTACTTTTTAACTAAAGGAAGACTATAAGAGTATATAACATTACAAATATTAATAAAGTACAGGCTACATAGATCTATCACTCACATGTTTGGCTATTGGCTTCCTTGACATTTTGTTTACAAACACTGAGAGCAAGGAGCCAATCATAATAAATACAACAAGGTTGAAATACTGGTATATCCAGTCTCTACAAGGTCGTTGTGAGAGCCACATTACTTTGGCTAAACTACTTTCTGATTTCATTTAGTGGCCAAATTTTAGAACAACTTTTTGCAATGGAGATACACTGAAAATATGTCATGGTTAAACAACATTAAAAGGATTTAAATAATTATTTCAATTTTACTTTTCCATTGAAATATATCTGACCGATTCATGACTTTAAATTGTTTAAGTATGAAATATTTTATCAATGCATTTTTATAAATCAGAAGTAATATCTGATACATTTACAAGCAATAATTCTAAAAATATGTCTTAATTTATCGCTACTTAAATAGCTTACTTTTATTTCATTGGTTTAAAATTGATCTGTGCACAAACAATAAAGCAAATGAACTCATAACACTCAAATTGTACGAATAATTTTCATTTACTATTTATAATCGAGATAAAAATTATTATTATTAATTTAATAAACAATTATTTTTATTCGCTGCTAAATTTCAAACATTTAAATAATTTAAAAAAATACTATTTATACATTACATCCTATCCATATTCCTTTTATTCCAAATTCGGTTCAACTGTTTTAGATACTGAAACAGTTGTAAACACAATCTACCTTGAATTTTCCCAACTTTGTTTATATCTTCTACAAAGTTTTGGTTTAATATATCAAAAAACATCCAAGTATAGAAACATCTTAAAATAAAGTGTGTTACATACTATCCATATTCCTTTTATAAATTCGGTTCAACTGTTTTAGATACCCCAAACACTTGTAAACACAATCTTCCTTGCATTTTCACAATTTTGTTTATATCTTATACAAAGTTTTAATTTAATATATCAAAAAATATCCAAGTGTAAAACGTCTTAAAATAACGTGTTACATACTATACATATTCCTTTTATAAATTCGGTTCAACTGTTTTAGATACCGAAACAGTTGTAAACACAATCTACCTTGAATTTTCACAACGTGGTTTAACTCTTCTACAAAGTTTTGGTTTAATATATCAAAAAATATCTAAGTATA